>VDFB02177501.1:0-13261 GCA_007258455.2 Sequoia sempervirens | reverse complement strand
GAGATATTTAAGTTTTCATCTCAAGAATTTTCTCCAATACAATTTCAAACTCAAATTTGAAGCCCTTATAAGCCTTGAAAAAGCTAGAAAATTGGATGAAATGATCTTCAAATCATTTTGGTGTTGTATATCTCTTCGAGAGCTTTCCAAGTCAAAATTTCTGGCTTTAGGAAATTGTGCTACCAAAAATCAAATTTTAGATGAAATATCTTCCTGGGTGGGAAAATGAATGATGAGACCTTTAGGCACCAAAAAAAAAGTGAGTGACACTTCCAAAATATTCTAAGGCACTTATTGGTGAAAAATAAAGGGGTTAACAAAGGTTACAAAAAGCGACTCCATTAGTGCAGATTGTGGATCTGATTTGTAGAGTTTTATTAGAGAGTTGATTTTCTTTGTAGTGAGATATGCCCCTGTGGTTGTAGCATTGTATTTTTATTTTTTGAAAGAAATAAAAAGTAGGTAAAAGAAATAAAAAGTAGGTTGTTTTGCTTCCTACATTTTTTGTGTTAATATATGTTGTTGTGTTATGTGTGGGTGTTGGGTGGAGTAGCCCTTCATCAATACTTAAGAACTAATTATGTACCATATTTATTTAAGAGAAAGACAATAACATAATAATGAGAAAATAGTAATAGCCACTCAATTCATTCTTCTCATTCTCATTTACAATGAAACACATCCCCTATATGCATACCTAAATAGAATAGATGTAGAAGCTATCAATTCTAACTTGATAAATAAAGGTCATCAACTCCAATTTGATGGCTAGAAGTGGAAGTCATCAATTCTAATTGCATAATTAGAGGTTGGTGACACCAAAATAAATGGGTGGTTGGAAGTTACAACTTCCAACCACATAGTTGATTTCTAAGAACATGTACAAATAACTTCCAACCACTTAGTTGATTTATAAGAACATGTACAAATAAGAACTCTAAGAGACTAAACTAAATTGTGTAAAATTATACAAATGAGGTGCATGACCATATACACCAACAAATTAACATTATTACAATTTTCAATGCTAAGAAATGGAAGTCAAGTTGCTTATGTCCTTGCACCTTAGTCAAACCCCATTGATTAATTCAATGATTTTGATAAAAGAGTTGGAAGACACACCAAGCAACAAATGCAACTTGTGATGTGGTTATGCCAATGAGGGGTTTGAAACTTAAGAAAAGGTATAATGAGTGATTGAGTTACCTAGTGCAAGAACTAGGGATTTGGTATTTACTTATGCAATGGATAATATAATTGAAATGTATGATGTATGATAATGCTATGATAGGCATATGCATGATTATGAGGAAAATTATTTTAATGGGCGATTCTTGGATGATGGAGATGGTCCTTAATGATGGATAATGACTTAGGGGTAATGTATTATTATTTGAACTCTTTGGCATGAGAGTTGACACATAATGTTGGTTTGATTTGACTCAATCTATGTACATAATTAATTTTAAAGTTTTAAAAAGTGGATCAAGATTGCTCCAATAATTGCAAACTAGGTCAAACCTACACTTACAATTTTAAACTGGATTAATACCATATTTAAACCTTAAACCAATTATAAAAAATGACGTTTTAATAACTAAGAATATTATGACATGATATATAAGAATATTATGACATGATATACAATTTTATTTTTAAATATAAACTTGAATTTGAAATTAACGAAGATGCCAAATCAATTAAATCAATTGAATTAAAACATATTTATAAAATAATATAATAAAAAAATACAATAAATACATTTTACACCTTTACAATAAAATAGATAAGACATTTATTTAAAAATAATGTAGGTTTGGTTTGATTCGGTCTATGTACATAATTAATTTTAAAATTTTAAAAAGTGGATCAAGATTGCTCCTATAATTGCAAACTAGGTGAAACCTACACTTACAATTTTAAACTGGATTAATACCATATTTAAACCTTAAACCAATTATAAAAAATGACATAAATACATTTTACACCTTAAAACATATTTATAAAACAATATAATAAAAAATACAATAAATACATTTTACACCTTTACAATAAAATAGATAAAACAATTATTTACACAGTAGATACATCATAGTTTTGTACCTATATATAAAACATTTATGGTATGCATAGTTAGGATACAAATATTTTAATATTTAATAGAATTAGAAATGTTTGAATATTATACTATCACTTTCGGTACATATGTCTAATTGTAGAGGACAAGTTAGGTTACCGAAGCATTTGACTAGTAATATTAGGTTATAAAGTTAGTTTTAAAATTAAGGACGTGTGAGTAAGAGGTATGATTTATTTGAAGAAAAAAATTAGGATTATAAAATTGTACGTGAAAGTTTTAATTTATTTTTTAAATTATATTAAATTAATTATTCATAACTATAAATATAGATTTAACATTCTAAGTTATTTTTTAATAATTTTGACTTAAAAGTGTAAATATAGGGATGAATGAAAATTTGATGATTTAATTTTTTATTTTTATAATTAAGAGATTGGTAGCATGTTTTTGATATAAAAAGTAGCAAAAGAAGGGTGCTATTTTATTAATACAAGGCACCAACGGCCATCCACAATAGACTAATACTAACAACATAATAACAGCAAGTCTAAAAACCAAACCATCATTCTAAGTAGATCATATAAAAAACAACCCAAAAAACTAACAACCGAACTAAAGCTACTAGTAATGTCCATTATGATAGCATGATTCAAAACAGTCTTAGTAACTGACCACCGAGGGTCATACCAGTCATAGAGAAAAATAAACATAATAACAATGTCTTTAACAGAACAAAGCATAAATGAAGGCTAATTTAGCCATCCCCAATCAAAAAACCTAAACCCACTAAAGACTAATCTTTTTTTCCCATTGCATGGCTTAACTAAAGTTATGGTAGCCCAATCTTCAGTGAGGAACCTAAGCAATTCCTTGCTAATGGTTTCTTCCTACACATCATTTGAAAACTTGTCCCTTTGCAACAAAAATAACGTAGTGGTAGACCTATGCATAATCTTCAAAGAAAAACGAGTAACATCTTGCAGTCTTTTCTCCAAACTCTGGACTCTATTTTTCAGATTGTCAACCTCCTCCGAGGTAGAATGTTTATAGTATAGATCAAACGTTATTTTTTTCACTAACTCAATATTATTTTTTTCTTGTTCATATTAGATCTACTTAAATTTATTTAAATAGCATGTAATAAATTTCTATTTATAATAATTATTACACGTTCATGCTATATGTCTTTATCGACATGATTAGCTTTATTCGATTATTAAACTTGCCATCTACCTTAACCCATCAATTATTTAATGAATAAGTGTTTCATATTGCTTTATATAAATATTTATATAGTGCTTCACCATTTTATATTTTTAGTTTTCATTCTTACTTATATAAGCTAGCATTTTCACCTTAAGGAGGTGCAATGATTACATTGATAATAAATTATATGTTAAGTAATATGTTAGAGAGTATAAATAGACTAGATGATATATTTTTTATTTATCAATTTTATTTACATAGAATAAGGTCTAAAAATAAGTGCATTAGATTAATATATTTATTGATATTTAAGTTTAATTATTTTTTATAAATTATATCCAAAATGCTCACAATTATAAGGGAAATCTAAAAATATAATTATAACTTTTTTATAAAGATCAAATATACACTACAAATAGATGCATTAGATTTAGAATATGTTTATATTATATATCATTTTTATAATTATTTGAAATATCTTTTATTACACATTGAGCGTTGTTTTAAATTTGACCACTATTTACCTTTATAACTTTTAGTTGGTCTTGACCTCTTGATAGATGAGCTTGGCATGAGCTTCTTCTTTGTAATTAGAGATATATAGAGAAAAGAGATATTCACCTTTATATTTTACCTCCACTTTGATATGCATGTAAACTACTATAAGGGTGCATATTAAAGTAAAACAAACAATCAACAAATGAATTAAATAGTTTTCAAAAAGAAGAAAAAAGGGCATTGGGTATGTGATTTTTATCATTACATTTCACCATCACTTTGATACCTATATTAACTACAATGAGAGTGTGTGTCAAAGTAAAAAAAAAAAATCACATGGAAATTAAATAGTTTTCAAATATTCAAAGGCTATAGATATGCTTCAAAAGATATAAATGTGGTTGATGATTCTTATACTCCTTATAATGAGTGCTCTATTAGAAACTTAAAAATGGGGAAAATTTGTAATGAGTAGCATCTGTCATGCATTTAAAAATAGGTACCCGCTACAAGTTTCTTAAAAATATCTTAGAAAAAATTTAAAGCAAAAAGAAGGGCAAGAGATCATGTCTAAGGGGAAAGTGGCGAAGCTTGAATAAGTAGAAAATTTATAAGCCTTCAACTAAGTGGAAGATTATAATAAAAAGCTAATAAGAAAGCTATTTTCAACACAAGAATGACTATGATCTCATGTCCCTCCAAAAAATATCTCACAAAAGGAATATTAGTGACATATATTTCCCCCTCCAATTGGTTTCATACAAGAGATGCAAGAAATTAGAGGTAAGGAGAAAAATATTTGATCATGATAAAGCATGTAAACATGGTAAAATATATCATCATGTGATGAACATGTAAGATCATAAGTAATATGTGATAATGAAAGTACATATAACAAGATAAAAGTAAGGTAACCCCAATTGTTGCCCCCATTGAAGAAAGAGTATACCAAGATAATGATAACTAAAAATACTAGATAAGGATCATGTAAGCACAAGCAATATGTAAGATTGAGGGTCTTCAATCTCCTCGAACTTGAAAAATTCCTCCACTTTGTTGATCCAATCTATTAACTCTTCAGGATTCAGACTTCCATTGAAAGTTGAAAACTCCATTTTAGGTTTCTTTCAAAGGTTGGATATTGCTCTCAAAAATCTCATTTCTCTAGGAGATCCATTTGATCCTATTATTCCTCTTCCACTTCCTCTTTAGTTTCATCTTCATTGTCATCTATTTCTTGGTGCACTTCTCTCCTATGAACCTCTTCATGTAAGGTATCCAACCACCTTATGATGGATCTAATTTCATCTCTAGGTGGATCTATCCCTCCAACACCTCTACCTCTGCCTCTACCATGCTGGGAAAGTCTAGGAGGAATTTTGATCTCAACCCACACTCACAGGTCTTGCCACAAACTACCTCACATTCGACACTTTGTTTATAGACTCAAGACAACCTACGCTAATACCACTTGATGAAGGGTACTCCCCTTACAAGCTCAAACTCACAACAATAACATAGATAGAACAGTCAATATGCAAGAAGAAAATAGGAGATTTTATTATTCTGAAATGGAGAGAAAGTTATAGAATTACATGGGTTTTTTTATTACAACAACATCAGCCAAACATGCAAATTAGAGCCTTTAAATTCTGCTCTATGATCGCAAAATACACCCTATTCCACTACCCCTCCTCCCTATATGTCTCTCTATCTCTCCATATATCTCTCTATCTGACCCCCATGTCTTACTATATCTCTTTCATTTTATTTATACTCCTCCTTCAAGTCATCTTGTCTTAGTACTACCACGATCGTCCAATTACATCATGTGTTTGTGCCATGAAAACCACCTTCAAATCTATGCATTATCATCACTAAGTCGATGCCAATTGTTGGTCATGTTGATTCACAACAAAGATGTGAAATCAACGGATTGGAAAACGTGTCACCACCCCATTTGTTCAGCACACACCATTGTCCTCCTATCACCTATCTGGTCCCACAAAAGTCATCACCAATAGCCATGTGTCAACCTTGATACACTTATCGCTCTATCAGAGGGACTCCTAAATGACCCTCTTTGATATGGCAAAATCTTGCCCATGAAGTTCCATTAGAAATTCAAAGGGATGATGTAATAACTCCCATCGAAACAAGAATGTCACACTGATAACGCTTGCAACCTTGAATGAGTGGTCCATAATGTCTACATTTCATCCTTGTCATCATTGTAAAACTATTTTCACTAATACACCTTGGTATATCGACCAGTCACTCACAACCACATGTAATGTTGACATCATCATTCTCCTTTATCACACTCTATCAAGTCCCATCTTATCGACATGTTGAAGGGACTCACTTTCATGTTCCATTGAAATGTGTTTTTCTTTCTGATGAAAGGCTTATTGGAATTTCGAAGAGACTTACTTTAGTATCTTGCCAAAAATGATGTTTTTCTCTAATATGAGCATACCAATCTTGCAAACACCCTGTTGGAGTATCGAAGGGACTCATTATGTTGTTCTTCCAACACTCACTTGTCAACTCGATGAATAACTTCAATTGATGCATACTCATGTTACCTCTTGTTAGTTATTGCTATAACTATATTGAAGGGACGTGGAACAAGGTGTCTCTAAAATCTCCATGTCACTCTAATAGTATGTTGAACAAACACCGAATGACAAAGTTTTTTCCTCCTAAGCCTGAACTCTTGCAACCTTCAATACACAACTAGTTGAAGCCGATTCATCCCTTATTGGAAAATAAATAACATAGATTGATGCAATACTGTTGTATGCCCTGGATGCTCCTACATTAATTTTCTAATGTAAATGGTTGAGGACATTGGGAAACGGGTGAAAAGCTTGACATCAAAGGAAACTTTGAAATTCCATAACTCAAGAAAATATTGAAAAAACTCAGGAAACCTAACACAAATCCCTCATACTTAGAATTTTATGGATTTCAATCATTTCCAACACAAGAGGGGATGATAAAGAAACACACCAAGATTTTTAAAAATCATAAATGAAGACCCAAATAAAGTTTTTTTTGATTGATTATAAATATTTGGTCAAAAAGGGTTAGATACATAATAGGAAGGGACTCAAGAAAAATTGATATGGAAGGATTGAGTCCCAATAAGTTCTATCTTGGTGCATGTGTCACTTAGTGACAGTCAAAATATAGCTATCTCCACGAGCATTACCAAAAAGGGGAACACAAAAGTAAATTCCAAGACCAACTTATAGATCACCAAGATAAAAAAATGTGACTACACAAACACATACATATAGATAAAAATAATGTATAAGGAAGGTCAACATACAACCAATTATATGAAAGCTCAAAGGATGAATATATGGCTACAAAACATAAATTAAAATATAATTATAGGTTAAAGCCTACAAAAGAAGATCCACACAAGGCCATGAATGAACTATTGCATCCACTTGCCTCTATGAAAAACAAGCTTGTTGAAGGAGATAATCTAGCTCAAGCCACAATTGTATCCACCACATATGTAATGTTCCTTGTGCGTGACTAGGTGTGTCTCGACGGCCACGTGTTTGGCAGGCTTGCGTAAGACCCCAAATTCTCTGGTGGTGGCTTAGGTGGTGAAATATTCCTCCCTAGTTGTTGCCCTTAACACCCTGGGTAGCAACCCTTACTAACAGGCCGGTCTCTTGGTGTAGTGGTTGGGCCTTAGTGGTATCAGATCCAAGGTCTCGAGGTTGAGACCCGCGAAGCGTGGTGGGCTGTAATGTCTCTTTTGCGTGGCTAGGTGCGTCTCGGCGACCTCGTGTCTGGCAGGCTTGCGTAAGACCCCAAATTATCCAGTGGTTGCTTTGGTGGTGAAATATTCCATCGTAGTTGTCACCCTTAACACCCTTCAAGCCATAATTTTATCCACCACATAACTATAAAAAATACTATTTCATACAAGTATGCACATACAAATTGTTAATTATTTAATCACCATGCTAAAAGAGGTCGTAATAGTGATCAAAACATGATAACCCAAAAATTAGGAGCCATTATTATGCTTAGCCATATGAGAAAATATCTTCAAGCTCACTAGTAGCATGATAAATATACAAACCTATGCATATGTCAGTATTAAGAAGAATATCCTCTGGAACATCAAGCTAAAATTTATCAAGTTTAGGTGTAACCTCAAGCTAGGACAAATTATGTAAATTCTCTAGTTCATCCAAAGTATGGAACCTATTTGTACAAAAAATGTTGATATACTCCTCCGTGATTGAAAAAAAAACGTAATTCAAATTTAATTCTTCAACTTCAATACATATTTTTTAGATTTGAGGAACTTCATGTGAAAACTCATGACATTCAAATTGCCAAGCACTATTTTTTTCCTTTAACATAATCCACTGCATAAAATTTGTTGCTAAAAAATAACCAATAATTCCTTCTTCACTAGAGGTATCTCATAATAGGTATTTAAATTTAAAATATATATTATGTTCCTAGATGTATCCCATAATAGGTATTTAAATCAAACAAAACGGGAAACCAAAAATAATAAACATCTATACCCAAATGAATACTTAACCCAAAATTTTGTCACTAATTCAAGTATAACTATCCGCATAAGACCTCTATATAGATGATATGAGCATTATTTTAAGGAGTAAAATATGCATGAAAGTTAACATGATTGACAGGGATAGATAATCTAATGGATATCACAAATAGTTCTCCCTAGCTAACTACTAAATCATGAACTACAAAGAAATATATTTCTAATCCTAAATTACCAATTAATTATTTGATTGATTTTAAAGTATATGGAGGGTCAAAAGTCCTCAATACTAGTACCTTATTGGGTCATAGATTCATATTCAATCATTAAAATAGTAAAGAATAAATTACAAAGTTATGATAAATAACAACCATATGTAAATTAAAAATAATCCTTCACTAAACTTGCATATATTCATCTATAATAATAAAAATACCATTACAAATAAAAAACTAGAATGCGGTAAAATACTTTAAAATTTATCAATTTTTACTATAGGTATTGTTACACCTTAATACCTAAAAATTTCTCTAAAATTCTAACAATTAGAAAAGGGGACATATATTTACAATTATATGCTTTAGCAGCTACCTCTCTACAAGTTTTGAGGAAAATACTCTAATGAAAAACTAAAAAATGAATTTGGAACACTAAATTCCCATGCATGTTCTACAAGCAATTAGATCAACCAACTCTTAGAATGAGAAATAAATTGCATTTATAGATCTCCAGCCTAGGTATTCAAAAATGAGAGAGGAAATGTAGTCATATAGTATTACAAAGATCGTCATGCTCAAAATTTTATTAACATTAATTCTTTGTGTACACAATATCCTCTCAAAATCTCTAAACAAACTTAGAAATGTAAGAAGATCACCCATTTCAAAAATTTCATCATTTTAAGAACTAACATACTCTATATGTGACCATGTGTAGCTAAAATGTGCCCACAATTTTTTTGAATATGTGGCTTGGAGATGACATGTGAATTATCAAACTCTACAACATCAATTATCATATTAATTAGGGCATGTCCCCATTTCATTCATTTTATTGCCTAAATTTGTGTCCTTTCAACTAAAATATGTTTTTTTGGGCACTTACAAAATCAAATGTGTTGGTTATAGATGGTTATCAAATACTAATGGAAGACATTTATAGAGGGTAGTATGGTTTACTATGTTATTGGAATTGTACTATTCATTGGTGCCTTTTATATAATTAAAATATTCACTTTATTTTCCATTTACTTGCTATGTTAGGGTTTTTTGTTTTTCATAAACTATGTCACATTGTCGACAAAATGGAAAAAATTAAATTATGTCACACTTTTACATGGATTGAAAACTTTTAAATTATATGACATTTAAAACTTAGCTACTTTCTACTTCATCCCTCTTTGTTTCAATTTGTTAGTAATATGGGTCTTACTAGAACCATGTCAACAAATTCAAGAAACTATGAACTTATTGACATGCATTCACACATTGTCCTTAGGTTAGAGTTTTTGGCCTCCATGGAACCATGTTAGAGGTTCAAGAGGTTCTTGAACATTCAAAAGGTTCAACATCAACACTTAGTCTTTTCTACTTTCTTTCTCATCAAATATTTGGGTAACCAAGTTGAACATGAGACAATATTATACACTTTTTATTCGTCAAGATTTGGGGATTGGGAGTACTAAGGAAATCATACCTTAAGGAAAATGGATGTACGGAAGTCTAGTAGGATAATAAGGAAAGTTATACTTTTGGCAAGAGGCATAAAGGCATAGGGAAGTACATAAGTTTGAATATAAAGGGGATGCAAGGTGATTGATAGATTTTGAAGGGTTAAGGAAAGAATGAAGGAATTCCAAGTCTGAAACACTTAGGAAATTTTTTGAGAGAAAAGATCAAGATAGTGGGGAAAATATGGAAGGGGTACTTTGGGAAGGATAAAATCGATGACCTAGGAGAAAATAAAGACTTTGGCATTTTAGTGGAAATGATTAAGAATTAAGGATCATGATGCAATGTAAGCAGTACCAATGGAGGAAGAAATATGATACCCCAATGATGAGAATTTTATAAGGAAAATTGGAAAGGGAATTACAAAACAAGTGAAAGGAATTACATCAAAGGAAATTCTAAAAGCCCACAACTTTGAAAAGAACTAAAAAATGCTTAGGAAATTAAGCATAAATCCCTCATACTTAGATTTTATGGATTCTGACAATTTCCAACACATGAGGGGATGATAGATAACCACACTAAGGAAAATACATCACAAATTAATACCTACATGAATATTTATGAAATTAGTCATAAGTATTGCATCAAAAAGGGTTATACACATAAAATGGAAGGTACTTAAGAAAAATAGGACATGGTAGAATTGAGTCCCAATAGGATCAAAATTTAAAATATAGATTAAGATTAAAATTAAAATGAACCCATAAAACCACTACATAATAGCTGAAAAATTATGTAATTTCAAAAAACTTGCACCCAAAAAGGGGCCTATATGAGCCCAATCAAGGCCCTAGAGGTCCCAAAATGGGAACTATATAGTAACACCTATGAGAATTTTTAAATTTCATAAAAAATATGCATAATAGTTTTAAAAATATCTACATAATTTTGAATTATATGAAAATATCCAAAATAAAAAATTCTATTACAAAGGCCTTCATATGACTAAGAAAAGTTATTTGAAAAAGGGCTCCTTTGTTGAAACACTCAACAATGAGGGATAAAGAGTTAGGGGAAAAAGTTGTTGATGTCATATTGATGAAATGCTAATATTAGTATGAATTATATATGGAATATTCCCAAGTTTAATAGAATATATCATTAAGATGCCAAAATCACTAGTAGATGTCATAAATTGAAACTAAACAATGGAATTTGGCAAGAAACTAATATAAATTTAGGAGGTGGTTTTGGCCATGGACAATAATTGTAGCTAGCATCACCAAATAGTGGTGGTGTGCTTGTAGTGGCCAAAAGATGATGTATTGATGTTAATCACCTACTGAAGGTTAGTTGAGAAGGGTTGCCACTCGATCAAAATGCTACAATGATGGTAGAATTTGTTACTATTACTAAGTATAGTTGGTGATAGTGTTTATTACTACTAGTGGCAATGATAATATAGCCACCACACTATATTTTTGGCTAAGGTTCAGTCAACATGATGTGGCACCTCCATTTCTCTACAAATCATATAGTGTATTGCAATACCCTATAGATTTGTAAAAAAATAAAATAAAATTTTTGAAAGTGAAAAATATTTTTAAAAATAGATTAATATATTTTTTTATCTTTAGATACAACTTGCTTGTACCAACATTTGTGTATCCTTGTAAAAAATTGTAAGATTTATGATATGATAGTATGACCATACAAATAATGGAGGGAAATTATTTTAATGTCTTGAAGAAAAATGATTTAATTTTTATGTCTTGATAGTTGAACTATAGGTGTTTGGGGCTTCTAGATGTAATGTCAAGGTCAAATTTACTCCAAAATGCTCTAAATAATGATTGATCTATAGATGTCCTACATAAAACCCTTCTTTCAAACATTTATATATCTAGTCTCCTATGTTTGAATTAGATGTAATAAAAGGAAAATTTTACTCTCTTATATGATCTATACTTAATGATATGTTCAATTTTTCTCCATGAAGCTCCAAAATGCATATATAATATAAAGACACAAAAGTAAACCTCCTTAATTTGGTATGTCTATAAAAAAAAAATTATTATCTAGATCATCATTCAATATAAGACAAGGGTATACTCAAGTTTTGAATAAAATACAATATGTGCAACCTAGATCTCTCAAAATACGAACAAGAATAAATTCAAAAAAAATTAATACCATGTAAGATTTAGCTCTAGAGATAGCCAAAAAGATCAAGGACCTCTAATGAAAGTGTTGCCCAATTTTCACCTACGGGTTCAATCAGGCAGGGGAATTTGTGTTTCGGGTGTTCATAAGGGCCAAATGGAGACATTGTTGTGCATGATTAAATCGTACCCCTGATGCATTTCTCAAGGAGCTCAGTTGAAAAGTCTACCTCAGTCAAGTTTGGCATAAAATTCCTCTAAGGAGAAAGTCAACAAGACCTTCCAGTTGTCTTGCCGACTAGCAGGGGTTCTATTCATTTTGAAATGTCCCGGTCGACAAGACATTTTAATCGTTGTGAGGTTTTGTATCTCACTGACAAGAGGGGATGTATCGGTGAAAGGAGACATCATCGGCGTGAGGTCTTGCTGATCAACCAAGGTCTGGCTGAATGAAGGGAGCTCTTGCCGAAGGTTTTGGGCCTGCCAAGTATCTCGCTGACAAGTGGTGGTCTCCCCGAAAGAAGGTCCGAACTCACCAAGATATGAGACCTTCGGCAAAAAGTCTCGACGACAGAATTGGTCTCGCCGAAACGACCAGTGTCAGGGTGATGTCCTGCCGACCCGGGGAGATCTTGCCAACAAGGAGTGGTGGTCCTAGCGAGTTGTCTTGGCGAAAGGTGTGAGTTTGTCGTAATGTCTCGGCAAACAGGTTGTGTCTCGCCGAAGGATTTAGGTTCGGCGAGAGGTCTCGCCAACACAGGAGGGTCTCGGCGAAAGAGGCTAGCAAAGGGGTAAAGTTTCACTGATGTGGTGGACTGTTGCCGAAGTAAAGCAGCGTCGACATAATATTTTAAGCTTGGCACAAGGTCTTGTCGATTGCGATAGGTCTCGCCGAAATGAAAGGGATTCCCTTTGGGGAGATGTCTCACCGATCGATTGATCTCTCCCCGACAAGAAGTAAGCTCTCGCCGAATCAAGGTAGCTTCGGCATGATGTCTTGCCGACCCGATGGGGTCTAGCCAAATGAAATGAGCTCGGGGAGAGAAAGGGAGCTCACTATGAGGTCTTGTCGAGAGAATTGTGTCTC
>VDFB02177500.1:112123-224457 GCA_007258455.2 Sequoia sempervirens | reverse complement strand
CCTCCAAATGCGCCCATCCTGCACATAGGTCGAAATGCGCCCAAAATGCAAGTGAGTCAAAGTAGTCAACAAGTTTCATCCTGCACATATGCTCAAATGCGCCCAAATGGGGCCATGTCAAGACAAAAATAAGGTAGGCGAAGAGTCACAAGATGGCGTTGGAAAAAGTTTATCCTCCTCCCCCTCTCAAATGCGCCCATGCAACAAAAGGTCAAAGGAGTCAAAGAAATTCGTCCTCCTCTACATAAGAAATGCGCCCAAGTTCAAAGGAGTCAACAAGTCAACAATTTTCATCCTTCACCTATGAGGAAATGCGCCCAAATAAGGTCAAGTGAAGACAAAAACGGAGAAGTTGAAGAGTCATCCTTCATGCAAGCCAAAATGCGCCCAAGTTGAAGATAGTAAAAGTGAATGAAGGGTGGTGAACAAGGTAAAAGGTGTCGAAAATATTTTCCCAAGGCGCGGTGAAGTGATTATCCCTCTTGAAGTGTCATATGCGCCAAAGGTGGTGAGGTAAGATGTTGAGGTGGTGAACAAAATTTTTTCTAAGGCAAGTTGAATATTCTTCTTCAAGTCCTATATGCGCCCAAGGTGATAGGTGTTATAAGGTGTTAGAAAATATTGCCAAGGGTGAATAAAGTGCTAGGCGTGGTTTATTCTTCAAGTGCTATATGCGCCTAGGATGGTGAAATGAAAAATAAGATGATGTGATGAAAATTACAGGCGCTAGAGTTGCAAAAATAATAAAAATTTTCCTAAGGTGCTGAAGATGATGAAAGTAAAATATGATGTGCTTGCAGGAAGATCTTCTAAGTGAAATAAATTTCTCTCACAAGCAAAGTGATCAAAGTTGGATATATAAAAATTTTCTAAGGCAAAATTTTCAGAGTGATTCAAATTTTCTCTAAGGCAAAAATATTTTCTTCCTTAGAAAATACGCCTAGAACTCAAGGTGATGATTTTTCTTCTTAAAGCATAAGCAAGTTTTCAGAGATGAAGTCAGAAGATGATGACAATACAGGATGAATTCAAATTTCTCAAGTCTGAGCAACGAGTGTTCACGGAGATGAAGAACGGATTTAAATTGATGGAATAATATTTTTCTAAGGTTCAAAAATTTAAAATTTAAATGAACCCGTTCGTTGGGTACCCATGGATTCGACGCGTTCTGGAGAAAATTTTCTTCTGGGTATTGGACATTTGTGATGATGGATGGATTTCTATGTCTTCGGCACTTCGCCAACGCTTTTTGGGTGAAGAATTTAATCAGTGCTCAAATTGTGAAATTTTCCTAAGGAAAAATTTAAAATCTTCTAAGGCAAATTTGAATAAAATGATTTTTGAAAGAAAAATTCTTCGAATGATGAATTCGAAATGAGTTGCCTAGATGATTTTAATCCAATCCTTCACAGATGAATTTTCCAGAGCTGAAGAGAAGTAAAATTCGAATTCAAGTGACAGAGCTCCGGCTGGTGAATTAAAAGATGAATTTAAATTTTCGAAAGTGAAGTTGAAATGTTGCAGTCAAAGTTGAACTTCTAGAAGGTTGAGATTCTCGGACAAGTGTCAGGAATACCAGAGAGGGAAAATTCGAATTCCTGAAGTGGAGTAGTGGAAATTTAATGCACTGCCTATACTTAGCTCCTTCTAGAATTCGATTTTTGCTATAAGATTGAGAAGTTTCTCACTTCTTTTTCACAGCTGAGGAGAATTCGATTTGCTCTAAGTGAGTTGCAGAAGACTGGATTGCTGAGGCTTGAAGAAGTTCGAAATTTTGCTAAGTCTGAGAGTTGCTGAGTGAAAGGCGTTGGAAGTTCTGGATTGCTGAAGTTTGAATTTGCTGAAGCTTGAGGAAAATCATATTGCTGAAGCTAAGAAGGACGCCTTGAAGTAAGAAATTTCAAAGAGTTTAAAAAGTGCGAACTTGCTGATTGAAGAAGTGTGAATTCAAAGAGCGAAGTTGCTGAAGCTTGTGAAGTGCGCACTTGCTAAGTGTGAAATACGAATTTACAAAAGTTCAAGTTGCAGATTGAAGTTGCTGAAAGTGTTGAATTTGCTAAGTGATCGAGGCTCGAATTTGTTGAAGAAAGAAGTTGAGGTTTGCAAGCGAGAAATAACATTACAACTTCTTAAAGTCGACTGGCAGCCCTGCAAAGTATTTTATTTATTTTTCTAAGTTAAATTGCTGATGAATGTTTATTGTCCTGCAGATGGCTGAGACAAGGGCGACTGGCAAAGATAACAATGGTGCATCCAGACAGGCAGTTATAAAGAAGTTGAGCAAGACATTTATGCCAGAGTCAAAATTCATTTCGAAGTTGGGCAAGCTGACAGATACCAACTTGGGCTCCGTCAACCTAGAGACTTTCAAGAATAGAATGCTAGAGATTAGTAGTCATCGACCTTCGACCACCTCGCATAACATTGTTCGAAGCGGATTATATGCAGCTGTTGGTTTTCCACCAGCCATTCATTGTTCGGAGCTGATAATGGAGTGTGCCAACTGTTATGAGAAGGATCACAGATCGATTATGTCACCAGATGGCCAAGTGCTCGCCAACCTCACCCCTGCTGCCATTGGTGAAGCTTTCGGGATCCCAGTACACAGAAACATGGTTTACAAATCCAAAGAACGAGCTAAGCAAATGTATGCTTCTGCATTCGAGAGATGCACGGAGACGATCAATACTCACTGGATGAGCAATCCCAAGTCTTCTCGTACGAAGCTGCCGAAGCAAATCATAGCGGAGGACTTGAAGCAGGAGTACTGTGATCTCATCATGATGCTGAGCAGAGTTGGTGGTTGCCCACAGTCATTTATTTTCGAGCCATGGATGTTCTACTACATCAACCTCATGCTGGAAGGGAAAGACTACGTCAAACTGGGCCAAGATGATCAGTGACAATTTGCATGAGCAGCTCCTGAGCCTGAGAAGGACGAAGATGTTTTATATGAGCTCTTACATCATCTATATGCTGGCTCGTATGATGAGGTATAGGGGAATTTCATACAAGGAACCTATTGGTTGTGGCTCTCACCAGTTTAAAATCCATGAAGCTTGTTCACAGTTGCACCTGGAAAGCACTACCCATTACAAGTGTGTCAATGACGCCTTCACCATGCACATCACGAGATTGCTTCAGGAGCGGTTACACCATAGGATCTCGAGGGAGGCCCAGGAATTGATTGAAAGGTATGGGTGTTGGTTTATTCAGTTTCCGAAGTTTTCTTACATAAGGCTGCAAGGTTTTTCATCATATCCATATAGGCTGCCTAAGTACCCAACTGATAGAATTTTGATGTTAGAGATATCTAGGCAATTGGTTGCCTACGATAAAATTCAGAAGAAAAAGAAGAAGGGAGGAATTGACTTCCCAATTGTCATGGGCAACTCAGATGAAGTGTCCCCAACATGGTGCAATTAGAGAGGTCAGAGTGAGCCTACCTTATCACTTTTCATCACACTAGCCAACAACACTATGATCCGCCATAATAACATCAAATGGATAATCGCCGTAGGAATTCAAATATGCGTCATTGAGGATTATTGGGCTGATGTATCGATGAGATTGTGTCGTGAAAGAATGTTCTCTCGCTGCTACCAATATGATTAGGAGTGTGAAGTTGTTCCGTTCCTGCACTGCGAATGAGGACATGGATGTTGTCCCATCCGCATTATGCAGCAGCAGAGATACTCCGCTCCACCTCGGACGCAGCGAACCAAAGGTTACCGACTCTACATCATTCGGTCCTGACATTTACCAGAGCATGGGTTGATAGGCGTGTGAGCAAATTGAAGAGTAGGTCAATTGCTTTGACTTACAATTTGATGGGAGATCACAGGACACCCACCACTGGCAAGAAGAAACAAATCACACGAGGTCCAGAATCCAGAAGGAAAGAGCCAGTCCGGCAGGAGCCTGTTCAGCCGGAGCCTCCATGAGTTGCAGTTGAGTCACCCACGCCATTGGAGACACGTTCTCCAAGTATACAGGAGGTTTCCTTGTTTGCTGATCAAAGAAATGCATTGAATCAGGTGCAAGTGGTACAGGAAAATAATCAGCCTCCACGGAGAGAGTCAGTTGGCCAGAGCGTCAACGCACCTAGTAGAGTTGATCAGCAGACTGATGAGGGGACTACCACTCACCCTCAGTTTCAGCAGGAATTAGAGATGGTTTTAGATGATGATGATATAGTTTCAGGAGACACTCAGCCACTTGAGGACGATGAGCCTCGCTAGAATGATGTAGAAGTTGAACAAGTTCGAGAAGTAGAGGCACAAGAACAGCAGCCATTCGACATACAGTATACAGTACCTGATTGGCTCAAGGATAGGATGAGAAGACGCCCCAGCGAAGAGATTGATCTAGCAATTGAGATGGAAGAATTTTTGAACAGGATCAGCGCGCCTCCACAGAAGAAGAAAGCACGGAAGTTTTCGAAGATATCCACTGAGAAGGATGGTTCCCGTACTCTTCACGTAGCCGTGCCTCAAGTTGATTGTGACCGAGATGAAGCAATACCTGAGAATTATGTGGTCATAACTTTGGACTTAGGACGCCCCACAGGTGCACAGATTGTAGAGGAGTGTGATAACTCCTACCTCGCCCTCAAGGACAGGTTATTCAAAAAGGAAGGAAAGTATAAGAAATTGAAAAGAGAGCATAAGGCTTTGATTGGATATGTGCAGCAGTTGTCTCGTCCTCGTGGGCAAGAAATTCCAGTGATAGAGCTTCCACCTGAGATACCCAAAGAGTCAATCAGTGGCTTGTTGGAGTTAGGAAAGATGGCACAGGAGGCAAACAAGTGGGTCACAGAAGTTCGTGTTGAGACACAAAAGTTTATGGAGGACCTTGCTTTTGCTTTTCAGCAGGCTTCCAGTATTTTGGCACGAATGGAGGCAGTTAATCATGCTTGGGGAGATGCTTCTGTTTATCAGAGCAAAGTAATTCAGCGTCTTGAGGCATTGAGGCATGTTCCTTTGCAGTTGTTGATTGATGGAGGGGTCATTCAGGAGAATGACAGGTATGATTTTTCTAGATGGTATTCTTTAGCGATCACGGGACGTGGTTTCTTCGACGCAGCACAGGCGGATTCAGCCAGGATACGGAAGGCTATGGCCAATATCATTGATGGAGTTCAAAACACTTTTGAGGCCATATTTGCTAGGCGGTTGAAGCCAGATGAGGTGAATATTGATAATTTGAGGGGTAGGCTGGTGCCTTTCTTTTCAGATGTGAAGACCTTCACACAGGATGACTTTGAGAACACCTCCCCTTTCTCCAGTTTGATTCAGAGCATGTAGGATTCCTTAGCTGCTTGGAGAAAATCTTGTGCACGGCATGAGACGTCGGTCACGGTGCTAGAGTTCCAGCTAGATTGTGTTCCACCCATTTCAGTTCAGGAAGTTGAGGATGTACTTGGCAAGTTCGTTGAGTTTGCAGCCAAAGAGAAGGAGAATGGGAATGCACTACTGGACGAGGATCTTCTAGAAGACTGATTGTGGGCATTTATTGCCTTACTATTTTTGGGAGAGAGTGGGAATCTTTGGTCATTTATTACACCAATCCCCATTCTGGCAGTTTTTAGGGTTAGGGCTGAGGTGGCTTAATCTTAGCCACTCTTTTGATTGTAATCTTAGTCGTCCATTGGACTGGGCTACCTATAAAAGGGGGAGTCCCCCTCATTTGTACCTCATTAGACATTAGCATTAGATTTGGAGATCAGACTAGAGAGTAGAGCAGAGTAGACATTTTGCTTGATAGTTTAGCATAGTGTGGAGAAGAAGGAAAGTTTTCCCTTTGAAAACTTTTGTGGAGATTGTTGTGTAAAACTTTCATGATAATAGATCTTTTCATTGATGGTGGAATTCGTCTTTGTCATGGATTGCTAGCAAGGTCTCTTCATCCTTTCGGATCCAAGTAGCATAAAGTAGCGTAGTTTTCATTTCATGCAAGTAGTTTACTTTGGATGTGTGGTGTTTTATTGAGGTAGCTTCATTTCATTCCATACCACTAGCAGCTTGTTGATGAGAAGTTCGCCTTGCGTGGTCCACTGGAGATTATCTTGAGTTTAACTTCGATTGTGATTTGTATACTTATATGCGTCGTTCTGATGGTGTATGTATGCTAAATTATAATTTGAACATCTTTTGCTATCCCTTTGAAGATTGCACCAATTTTACTGAAGCTGTCCGACGTGAGGCTAGGTGAGATTCGGTTGAAGTCTATTGAAATCAAGCTCCACATATCTTACATTTAGGATAGAATATAAGCTTCTTAGGCCTTACACTCATTTACTTTCCGCACATTTCTGATTAGCTTTAGGAAAACGAACTTATTGCCAAATCACATGCACAAAATCCCCTTCAAATCATCTACCCACTGTTAACTGCAAGAAGCCTAAACAATTGTGTAAGTCCCCTCGTAAGAACACAGCAATACACATCAAACCAACTGAGGGTATTCCAAGTATTTCGGAACCTTGGAGTTGAACGTGTGATCTATCTCGCAATCTTAGCACACGAAATACTTTGATCAAGAGAGAACGGAGTAGCCTTCGGACAACTTTGTTCTTCGGCTGATTGGTGCGGTCACAAAAATCACATCAACACATCTCAGTAGGTAAATTTAGAATTTTTATCTGCCTTCCAGTGTACCCCATCCTAATTTACACATCAGTAGTTTAAACTTTAAAGTGTAAGAAAATATTAGTTTGAGGCTAAAGTTCATGAACACCAATCCTTGCATATTAAACAAGTTTACCAGAATTCATGTTTAATTTCAACATCTCTACAATTGAAAACAATGCAAACGTAGCAAGTATCCATGGTTGGATAAAATTTTACCTTCCTTCAAGATGGTCCTTGAAAATACAATCAAAAGCATGACAGATATCTAGAATTTTATACAGTCGTGCCTGCACAAAAGCATCAATTTTAATCAAACTAATTGGAAGCATTCTCATCTTCAAGAATGAAATGTGACCTTTATAACTCACTTATAGCGAATATTATTATATTATATCACAGTACAACAAAAGGTTACGACCATACCCCTGCATCCACGGAAACAGGATTGCCAAAACGTTTTAGTTCTGTTTCAAGTTCAGCAATCGTCCTGTTTGTCAAAGACTGAATACTTGGTATGCTTGTCTTGATCACGTCCTTCAAATGCTACAACATAAACAATTACACCATTAATTAATGTAGAAAAGAACTATGGAAACCATTCTCACATTGTGCAGAGATCTTATTCTGGAAAGCTGTTGGACTTGTTGATTCGTTCAATAAGAGATCACCTTAGAAAGAAGCTTAGCTAGATATTCTGAACCCATTCGGCCTTCCAAGTGTCTATAATCAGGACTAGAGGCAAAATATTCACGTTCCTTTTGTCTAGCAGCCATCATATCAATGCTCATGTTGATGTCAGCTTGTGATCGATTTATTACACCAACCCATGGGTGTTTCAAACGATATGCTCGACCCTCAAGAACCTGATCAAAGTCCCAGACATTCAATCACATAATTTAAATCTTGAAAACAAAAATGAAATGTCGAAGGCTCGATTATTGACACACAACATAGATAATAGACAGCATTAGTGTCATGGGGCAAGGTTCACACCAGGGAAACTCTTACTAAGACCTTGCACCTTGGAAAGGTTACATACAGACTCAACACAAACAATAGTAGGCATAAAACAACCAGAGGCAATACATTTCACTGCGAAGTTCATATAACAGGATTACTAGAAATAGCCCAAACCTTCAAGAACTTGAGTAAATTTATAGAGAAGTGATGATGAAAGTGTGCAATACAAATCAACCGATAATTCAATAGAAGCCATGATTGAACAGCCACTAAAGAACCTTTGATGTAGTAGAAATACACAGAATCTATAAATTCCCTACAACTGTATATGTTATGTAAAAAATCATCATTATTTGTAATTTCCTTATGAACATCACAACAAACTTTTGAAGACATTCTACTCAGACAACCACAATGGATGGTTTGATCATTCAGCTGTACAAGCAAAAAATATTATCCCAGGCTTCTACTTCAAAAGTTGCTTTACTCACATCCCTCGCATTTGTCCCCTGGTCCATCAAATCAAGCTTTGTCAATACGCCATATGTTCTGTGACCTGACAAGATACATAAAAAGAGTATGACTTTTCATGTACAAAAAACTAGACAGAAACATGTATAATAATCAAAACAAGAGAAATAACCTATCTGCCAATAGTAAATACCAAACATTTCCATGCATATCGGAAACATTTGTTGAGGATTTCCTGACTTATGTCAAATTTAATTTAACTTTCTATCATGCTTCCAAAGCCATGTATCAAACATATACACAAAATTTGATTACCAAAAACACTCCCTAATTGAAAAAGTATGGAATTGTCTTGCAGTGAGAACTAAATTTTCTAGATTAGTTCAGAAAGACAACCTGAAGGATCAACGTCACGTGCAAGCTTTATAGCATCAGAAGTTGCTATATCTTGGTTTGCAGGAGAGATCGCAAGTATAAGACTATTTGGCTGCAATTAATATTACAGAATAGATGAGCTACAAAAACTGAACTATGAATAGATAAGGAAAAACCCTTGCAACTGGCAAGATGCTTTTGCACTGAAGGAAAAATGAGAAGGCAAAGAGCACTGGCCAAAACAAAGCATCAAAAATTCATGATGGTAAATCACCTTCTCAACATAACTGCGAACCAAATTTTCAATTTCTGCAACAATGGTATCAGATTGCCCTCCTACACGAAAGCAGCAACTAAGACAAATTCAATACCAACTCCATTGACACTCAATTGTTTTAAGAAAGAGTCTACATTCAGGATGTAATCATAATGAAGTTTACAATCATACCTACAGCAACGTTTGTTAAACCAGGAAGGTCGATGAGCGTCAAATTGACAACTGCTCACAAAAAATACAAAATGTAAACAAATTTAACCATCACCATAATGTTGCTTGTCATAAAAACACTGCTATACAGCACTTATGTTATTCTCATTATTAAAATATGAACAAAAAGCATAAGTATAAATAGGTTATGAGAACTTTCAGCTCTGGCCAAAAGGGCTCTCAATATTTTGACCTATCAGATCCAAAAAGGTGGGTTAAGATGGGTTAAGATTAAAATAAAATACTAAGTGATGTTAGTGTTCTATACAAACTAAAAGTTTGTGCATGAATTTGAAGAGAAAAGAGCAATAAACACCACTGCGACATTGATAACATTGTTGGAAAGACGAGATGCACATCTCCATGCCAGTAAAGATAAGTCACAGGCAAACAGGTACAGTTCTATAGCAACAGAAAATGCTGTACATTTAATTTTGGAGATTAAGAAGCCAAAAATGAATTAGACAGTATCCACATCAAAGAAAGAAGAAATGAGTTGGACCATTTTTAATTGTCCAAAGAGTTTCTGCCACTTTAAGTAGTTTTGATGGCAACTTGTAGAGATCAAGAGGAACCTATAAAGATCCGGGCACATATAAAATTCATGCAAAAAATAATAAATTTGATAAAAGCACTTCCAGGAATTTTGACTTTACATAGATCTGCTAATTCTAAGAGCATTAATACTACCCTATTGTTGCCAAAATTGTATACTGATGGCTGAATTTACTCTGAAATTGTAATGAGACCCAAGTTCTGATCCTATTGAGATTAGATTTCTTAGTCAAAGCATTTTTCATACTTTTGAATTATTTTTAAATCCATGTATTTGACATGTTTCTTTTGCATGTTGATTCTCGTTTTTTCCTGCATTTTTTCTTCATTTCTACCTCTTTGCCCATGCTTTAGCATTAACCTTATAAAATTAACTAGAAGATATTCAGAAGGAAAGACTTAACCAAAATAACAACCATTCCAATTCATCATTAACAACAAGCACAACAAGTAAGAAAATATGGAGCAAGCAATACCAAAGTCCGGTTGTGATGTCACAATCGAGACAAGGAAAATAGAGAAAACTACCTAATGCTTGGGATATGTGACCAAAAATATCAAAAAAAATGCCCAAGTCAGATCCAGCTTACTCTACCAAGTTTCAATCAAAGAATAGTTTTAAGCATAGATCACAAACCCTACAAGTACTCGCCAAGTTGTCAAGTACTCGCGAGTTTCTAAACCGCATGAGTAAACACAGGTTTAACTTGCAAGTCTTTGCAAACAAGTTGCAAAAAAACTTGTCAGTTTTCACACAATTCCAGGGTAAAAAAATCATGACACAAGATTGAAACACACTAATGCAAGTTAAAACACACACCAGGTTAAAGCACACCAAGGCAAGTTAAAACACGTATTTCACAAGGATTTTTTCTATAAAAGTTTAAAACCCTACATTTGCCCCTCCAATAAACCCTAGTTTTTGTCAAGATTTTGTAGAGTTTTTGCTGAGTCAAAAATTTTGGGCTTGTTGAGTACTCTTTGAATCCGAGTCTGTGAACTATGGTTTTAAGAAGCATAATCAGAATGTTGACAAATCTAAAGAAGAAACAAAATCCAATGTGAATCACACTAACAATCTCATGAGGCCACTAATGTCATCAACATTAAGCCTAAAGCACAAAGAACCTTTACAAAGTTGCATAATACCTTTCATGTCATATTGCCAAAAATTTTAGGGGCTAACTTGACTATTGTTGCCATTTCATGCCTCATTTGACCCATAATTTACAACCAATCTAAGACATCCTAAATGGGTCCCTTAAGTGTCCAAGAACACAGAAAATCCATTAAATTCTAAGGTCGGGCTCTTCTTGTCATTTTCCTTAGCATTTTTTAAGTTTGTTAAACTTTCGAAGTTTCGGGGTTGCTCATACCTTCATGCCACCCCTACCTATCCCGATATCTAGCATTAATCCTTCCAAAGTAACCTAGTGTTGAGTTTTTCAGCCTTTTGAACTTTCAATGTTTCCTACACATACATACCTCCTTTGGCATCCCCAATCTCCTAAGCCCGAAGGTCATACAAGTCTAAGTTCCTTGTCAAGGTTGGACTTTTGGCTGTTTTGTAATTGGATACCATTTTAAGCCCCACTGAAAACAATAATCCAATCCATGACAACATCATATTGATGTCAACAATCCTAATGTGATGATGTCATGTTGACATCATCAACCTATCAAACTTTTGGATTTCCTCATCCATCCCATCCGTCAATATCCATTCCTCTTCGTCTTTGATTCCCTGATTCTCCAAAACCCTGCTACCTTCCACTCCAAAATTTTCTATGTCCTTTGGAGTCAAACTTTCAAGCATCCCTTATCTAAATAGCTCTTTCCCTCCAACCCCGAAAGCTTGAAACTCCACTAATTACACTATAAAGTCCTTTGGAGTCAAACTTTCAGCCATCCTGGTACCATCTTAAGCCCCACCTAAAACTCTGACCCCAACAATTTGACGCCTTTCTTTTTCAAGATTTTGGGCCTAATCTTCTTAGCGCACCTGTCAAACTTTCCCTCCCTAGCATGCCAAGTCCAAAACTTTGCCATTCAAATGCAAAAAACCCTACCTACTCGTGGGATGACCCAAGAACGCCATTAATGCATTTTCAACACCCACCAACCACCAGATCAAATCCAATGGCGCCCAAGAATCTTTCTTTAATGGATTGGCACAGATTCAAAAGAGTAAAATGGTGCTCACCCATGCCTCAGTTATTGTTGTAGAACCGTTTTCTGACACACCATCTGTAGGTCGCGATTTTAGCAAATTTCTTGGGCAATTTTCTTGTCCATATACTCAATCCCACAAGCCATCAATGCTCAGAGGTATGGCAAGGGTACAAAGGATGTTCTTTCCACATTTCCAAATGATCATATCTAATTTTGAAGGGACATTCTTTACAGAGCATTGATGAAGATGACAACTAGGGTTTCCTCTACAACACGGAATTCGTTGCAATTTTGGGTGCTTTCCTCTAGGTTATTAAGGGCCCAACAATCCTCATTTTCAAAAAAAAAAAAGAGTTCTAAGTTTCAATATATAGAGCAGGATAGAAAGCACACCTCTCTATAATAGATTTGTTATTCTTTGGAGTGTAAATGTATGTTGAAGCCTTGTAATCAATTAAAGATTATATGTGGCCTCCTTCTATGGCTGTTATACTTTGTATCTTTTGAGTTTAAGTTGTATTTCGTGGGTTCTAGTCTCTTTTATGTTTGTTATAAGCTGATTGTAGAAATCTCACCGTTCTTGCATTTATATTCTCTTTACATTTACCTCTTAATAGTGTTTTAATAGAATCTATGTAATACATTATCAACTCTAAAGATTGTCTTGTGCTTCTAAGGCAAGTTAGAACTCAACTAAGCCTTGGTGCATCACCACCAATCCTTTTTTGTTATCTTCCTTCTCCCTTTTCCCCTATGAATCATTAGAGTAGGAGTAGGTTTTAGCTTTATCTATGTTGAGTTGTGTCAACACTTGCATCTAGGCTTAGAAAGGAGCCAACCTTCTTTAGAGATTTGACCTCAAGTTAGCAAGGTCCCACTTGAGATCATTCCCATTGTTGTTCTGAAATACTGAACTAAGTTCAATAAGGGTGCAATTTCAAGTGACAACAATTACTTTGCCACCTACAAGACCATTGGATGCTTCTCACCTCCCTACTCCAAAATGTTGATACCAATTTGTATTGTGACATTCATCAAATAGCTAGCCCCCTTCTGAAAATGCAAACTCTTAAGAATTGGGTGTAAGATTTAATTGATAATAATATAAAAGTACAATGGCTTAAATGATGGGGGCAACAAATTTGTTGCTTCCCCCAATAAAAAATTGCACTAAGTAAGTAATACATGGAAATAGATGAGGAAGAAGAGACTCACAAGGACACCTTTCAATACTTGTCCATAGGACCAAGAATGTTAGGACCTTCATGTCCTGACCCTATAATATTTTGATCCTTGTAATAGTCATGGTTCTTAAATTTGATCTTGGTCTGCAACTAACCAATTTTCTCCTTATGCTCTCTGCTTTCATCCTGATGTTGGATCACAAAGTGTGATCCGAAACGTTGATGAAAAAACTATACACAATCGAAACCAGAAATCAATTCAGTATAGTCATGGTATAGTTATTTGGTTAATATTACATTGTGTGGATTTATCCCACATTGATTGTATAGCATAAGTCATTCTTTGTGAAGACCTTTTCAATGTAGTACTAAAGAAAATATCATCTTAAAATCACATTTTGTAATAGAGCTTTGCTTTCAAGGAGGCTGCCCTATCAAAGAGGCCTACAATACTTGTTATCAATATAAGCATTATTGCAACCATTTTTTAAGCATTGTATTATTTTTTAATGTAATTGTTCTATTTAATAATAATTTGTAGTTGAGATCCTAACAAGTAGTTTTAGAGCTCTTTCTAGGGTCATGTTTACTATAACTACCCACAATATGCTCTACCTTGCCCTTACGAGATCTTGGTGATTTAAAAGTTGTGAATATAGTTGGTTACTAATTGGTCTAAGCTAGAAACCTTGTGTGGGATTTTCAAATATCATCAAAACAACTATCATATTTGGCTAAACATGCTAAATTAATGCATGAAGTGAGGTGTGATTCAACCCACAAATACTTAAGCCTCAAACAACATTCATAAACGGAATTAAGCTTCACCATACCTTCGGGCATATTAGAAATCCTTTAGGTGTAATGTCCCAAACTAAAAAAAATCTGATTTTTGCAATTTCACAATGGACTATGCATGAACCTTAATACCTTTTGATCACCAAAATCCCGATGAGGCAAGGTGAGACCATACGATGAAAAGGGTTAGATGGATTGATGCAAAAAAATGCTTGGCGACAAGCCGCACAACTCAATATAACAACTGCTACCAAACCTGTAAGTAATGAAATTCTTGTTCTAGTGGCAAGTCTTCCAAATTACAAATTAAAAACTAAAACAACTAAAGCTAGTTTTGGCGGAAAGCCTTCCAAAATAAATTACAAACTTAATATTTAAATCTAGCAATGAACCGCACAGATTATCATCAGAACACTAGAAATGAAATTATTCCATTGATGTCTTGGTGGCATTGCCATACAAACTTACAAAAATTATATTATTTATGGCGGTAAACCACACAAAAAAATTACAATAAAAAATATTATACCATTGATCTAAAGACTCAATACTAATTACAGAAATCTCCCAAATAATAATTACTGAGCAAAAAAAATTATAAATAAAATTTGGATTTTAAACCAAGCTAGTGGTTTGTACCTTTTTCATAATGTATGATTGGCTTAAGTGTTTATTAAATAGCAGCTAAAGGTTGTGATTCTTCCTAGCATGAGAAACAACACCTTGATATTAATCAAAACATATTGTTGAAGACTCCTCATAACATGAATCGCCCTCCTTTTCTCGTTAGTACAGCAACTCTTTATGAAACAAAATATATTAATGTATACACAAAAGGTGATTGCTATCTCCTTAACAAGGTATGGTAGTCCAAATTATAGTAAACAAAATATAATAATTTATCCGAGATAAAAGTGCTACATGACCTTGACTCTACATTGGATGCCCTTAATATCAAATATGATTCCCACACACATGGATTCAACAAAATATGCATCCAAATATAGGGCAAAACTCACATTAAACACAATGATTTTTCCAACCAAAAAAATATTGGCAATACTCAACACACCCAAATTGGACTTCCCAAAATTCAATGGTGATGACCCTACAAGTTGGTTATACACAACAAAGAAATATTTTATTGACCATCAAATTTCCACATCTCAAAAAATCTCTATCACATCTTTCCACCTAGAACATGAAGCAATCAATGGTATCAATGGTCAGAAAAATCACATCCTTTTCTCACATGGGAAGACTTTCGTGAAGTCCTCAGCTACTTCGGCCCAAATGAGTACGATGACTTCACAAGGACTCATTCATGACAAACACATTTAGTTTGTGACTACCAAATGCAATTTGAGAAATTAGCCAATCGAACAAGTAGGCTCAATGAATTTGTTTCAAAGCCCTAATGTTTAATCCTATCACATTTTGGGAAGCTCTCAAGTTAGCTCGATTATCTAAGGATAAATTTGCAGCTCAATATCATCCAAATAAAGCCTCATAAGCTAGCACTCGACTAACATTTTATCCCATAGCACATTCAGGTGCACACCCACACCTAATTCAAGTCCCTCCACCAACCATCAAACATCTCACCCATGAAGAAATGGTTTGTTGTTGAGCGAAAATATTATGCTACAATTGCAAGGACAAGCAATCCCCAAATCACAAATGGATGGAACAAAAATTGTATTTGCTAGATGTGGAGCCACCCCCTATCTCTAAAGAATTCAAGCATCCAAACATCCCCTCCATGGAGAAAGAAGACCAAAGTACCAAACTCTAATAATGATCCTACTCTAGAGATCTTGATGCATGCCTTGGCTGATATAACCACACCCTAAACAATGAAGGTTAAGGGGTGCTTCAAAAACTGACCTTTAACTATCCTCATTGATTGATGCAACACCTTTAATTTCTTTGATCCCCAACAATATAAACAAGTTGACTATTACATGTATCTATGCTCTATTTTTGAGGTCATGATAGCTAATAGGGGCACATTTGCATGCAGTTCTAGGAGCACAATGGTTATGCACTCTTGGACCCAATCTATGAAACTTCTCATAAATGTGGATGCGATTAATGGCCAATGACAAGAAATCCACTCTCACAAGCCTCATAGCAAGGTCCACACACCTAATTAGCCCCCAACATATATAGAATCTATTAAAAAAGGGGTCTTGTAGGGTAATCACCTAGCTTTGTTCTATGCAACTCAAGGAATTGATGCCTCAACTCAATTGCCAAAATTACATGCACTCCTAGCCAAACATGCCTCATGATATGCAAAGCCTCATAGATCAACCCCTTGGTATTCCCATGGTCATACAATTCAATTTATTCCAAGTAGTACACTACTTAATATTCAGCTATGCTAATAACTTTCTACGAAAACAACTAAGATTGAATAGATAGTGCAAGAATTGTTAGCGGCTAGGGTCATTTGACCTAGTGTTACTCCATACTCTTTTGTAGCCCTCCTTGTTCAAAAAAAGTACGGTTCCTGGCATTTATGTGTAGAATTTTAGAAATTAAACAAAAAGACAATCAAGGATCAATTCCCAATTCTTGTGATTCATGAGTTGCTCAATGAATTGCATGGGGCCCTTTTCTTTTCCAAAATTGATTTGCGATCAAGCTATCACCAAATTTGCCTACATGAAGAGGATTTCTTAAGACTACATTTTGCATCGATGAGGACCACTATGAATTCTTAGTTATGGCCTTTGGCCTTACTAATGCCCCATCTACATTCCAAAGCTATGAATAAGACTTCTTGGCCATTTCTCAAGCCATTTCTCAAGAAATTCATTGTGGTATTCTTTGAAGAAATTCTCATCAACAACAAAACTTGGGAAGAGCACCTCCTTCGCCTTGATCAAATCCTCCAACTTCATATAAAAACCAATTGTATGCAAATCATTCCAAGTGTTCTTCCAAAAGAAGAGCTGAATATCTAGGGCATGTTGTCTCTACCAAAGCAATTAAGGTCAACCTTGTAAACATTGAAGACATGAAGAACTAGCCAAAACCCAAAACTCTCCAAAGCCTTTAGGGATTCTTGGGTCTCATTGGCTATTACATGAAATTTGTCAAGGGCTGCAATCAAATTGTTGCTCCATTGACCACCATATTAAATAAAAATTCACCCATGTGGTCAGAAGCGACAAATAAGGCTTTTGATTTCCTCAAGCATATTATGTGCACTACGCCACTACTTGCAATGCTAGAATTTTCCAAATCCTTTACTGCTAAAAGTGATGCTTCAGGCAATGGCACTAACACCATCATAATGCAGAAGGGGTGACCACTAGCTTTTACTAGAAGGGCACTCACCAAGTGAAATCTTGCCAAATCAACTTATGAGGAGATGTGATCCATTCTCCATTATGTAAATGAATGGAGGCCATATCTAGTGCAAAGTCACTTTTATCTAAAAACATATCATTGTGGCCCCAAGTATTCTTAGAACAATGTGTCTCCTCTCAAGAACAAAAAAGTGGGTCACTAAATTATTAGGCTATGATATGAGATTATCTACAAAAAGGGGAAGGAGATACGACAGCCAAAGAAGAAATTTCCCATAACAACTATCATGATTCTTTGTAAATTAATGGTTTTCTTCGTTACAAGCCCATTCAAGGCATTATGATAGGACCCGGATCAGCTATCAACATTTGCAACGAGGAATTCTTAGATAATCTCCATCTTCACCAAGACACTTATACTCTTTCTAAGTTGGTCCTCAAAAAATTAAATGGACAAATGCAAGATACTTTAGGATGCATTATCTTGAATTTGCAAATTGACTCAAGGAAAGAGCTGGTACTTTATCACATTCTACCTATGCCCAATAGATCCTTGGAAACCCTTGGATAAAGCCTCTGCATTATCAATGTGTTAAATAAATTCATAAGGGGAAAGTGATCACCATTCCAAGGAACAACTATGGACCTCTCCAAGACAATAAAAACTTTATAATTGATACCTAAGTTGAAACCCAAAAGATATACAAATCATTCAAACATTCAAATCCAAGAATGCAAGCATTCACACTTAATTTATCAACTCCTTTAGAAAGAGCTCCAACTAGACATGAATGTTCCTCTTGCTTTAATACCATTAGATATGAGAAAGAATCCAACAAATGCTTCTAAAGCTAAAGCAAGTAATTTGAATAAATTGCTACACAAAAAATGTTAAATCAACAAGTGGCTTCCATGAGCAAAATGAAAAATTTACCCAAAACAACCCAACCAACCAATGTTATGAGGAAACACCCAAAAGCCAAACAAGTATCATTTCCTAAGCCAGAAATTGAAGTACCTCCTTTAGAGCAACTTTTTGTGAAAGGGCCATCCATTCATGAAGATTCACAACCCTCTTCACATATACAAACACACTTGGCACATGTTGATCCATCTTTCCCATGGGATTGGGAGGAGGCTGACCTCTTAGTTGAAGATAACTTTACATCTTATATCAGATAATTATCCATATATTGAAAGTTAGGAGGTATCTTCTGCAATGTGTCAAATTATAGTATTTATATCAGAATTCAACTACATCATTGACCCATATTTCATGAGTAGTGATTCACACGGACCTATCTCTCATGAGAATGAATGGTCCACTTAGCACTCATTGCATCTAGATGATGCTTACAAGGGTGAAGTATTGGAACTTCCTAGGTCACCTACCCCAATACTACTCTAACTCAAGTGCACTTAACTATTGAGTTTCCCCAAAGATCAAGTCTACTAAGCATGCTACCCCAGTGGCACATATGGTGTACATATCGTATAATGAGCCTATCATACATATATATGTTCATCGTGTTGTTTTCCTTGACCTTCCTTCTTTGCATGTTCATAGAAAATTCCTAACAATGAAAGGACCCCTTTCATGTTGCATGTTGTCACAAACACGAGTATTCCTTTTCTCCTTGTAACTTTTCCCTCTTTTCACCTCCTACAATTTGTTATCCACCTCTTTTGTTGCTTTCCCTCTATATCTTTGGGATGATGCAAAGCAATGAAAGTGTCCCCAAACATGCCATATATGTTGACTAAAAATATATCTCCCCTTTTTGTCTTTTGCTCAAATATACCTTTTCTATATTATGTTCTATCTTCATTTTTTTTGGCATTTGCCTTCATTACTTTTAAAATATCTATTTACTACGCACAAGCCCTTACCTTATTTTCTTCCATAGCCCTTGCCTTATTTTCTTCCATGGTCCATGCCATCACCTTGCACACCATGTTACTTGGCTTCCCCATTGGGAGTATTTATCGCACTGTCATACAAGCTAGGTACATTCTCTCCCTTAGGAGCCAGAAAAATCAAAAGCCACACAACATCACATCCATAGTGACATGATGCCACAACTAATTGCATGATGACGTATTGTATAGTATTTCTTAAAGTGCTTTTGCATGATGATATTTGGCACATTGCCACACAATTTACACACATTTACCCTTACTTGTGGGCAACGTTTGGGCAGCAATACACCAACCATTACATAATCCCTATTGACAAAATAATACAAGTAACCTCCAAGGCCATTTCATTGCTATTTCTAGCCATTACCACAATATCTCATTTTTTTGGTTCTCTCCTCAAATCAAATGCACAATACCATCATGCACTCATTTTTAGGGGGCATACAAACACTCTATATTACTCAAGTTTGTCACGGGCATATTTTATGGGGGCCTAGCGGTTCTAAACTCCACAAAAGCTATATGTGCCATGACATCTTACTCCAATTTTTAATCTTATACTAGTTACCTCATGTGCATATGTTGTGTGCACCCAGCAATTCCAAACTCCACAGTGGCCATATGTGACATGATCCTTTTGCACCAAACTATTTGATATTGCCAAGCACATACACCATGGGGGCCTAGCAACTCCAAAGCCCACACCAGCCATCTGTGCCATGGCATCTTACTCCAACTTTTGATTTTTACTACGATTTTCTTTTATGCCCATTGCATGCTACAAATGATGATTATGGATTTTAGTACGAACACTTGACATGGGTACAACTAACAACTTTTGTGTAGGTGAGAAAAGTACATAAAGACAATGATACATCATCCAAAATCCAATATCATATCATTATTATTCTTGTTTAATTTACTTTGGAGTGCAAGCTTAACATAGTTTCATACACACACCAAAGTGGGGGCAAAATTTAAGGCATAAAAGTGCATATCTTGCAATTTTACGCCTTTGTTTTATGCCATTTTGCACTCATATCATAAATGCATAATTGTAGCATTTGATTTCACCTTTGCAACACGTAAATTGTCTCCTACCCAACATCCATCAATGATTTTCCACTAGAGACCACCTCAAACTTCACTAATACAACTTTCACAATTATTTGACATAGTGAACTGGACTAGTAGCATGGTCTAGTCCAAGACTAGGCTACACAACATGATCAAGTTGAAGACTAAGCCACATGACACAACCAAGTCCAAGAGTAGGCTGCAAACCATGGCCTAGTATTCCAAATCCAAATTTAATTTCTCACACCCAAGAGTCAACCCTTTTGCAAAAATACTAATAGTCATTATCCCATCTATCCACATGCCAAATATTTCAAATTAATGGCCATAGTCATGTATTTAAGGACATCTCCTAGGTTATTTATATTCATCAGAGACAAATTATCAAATCACACAAATTGATAAATAGGAGATATTTTCCACAATGTGTCAAATTATGATAGTGCTATCAAAATTCAACCATGTAGTTTTTCGAGTCAAACTCATTGACCCATGTCTCATGAGTAGTAGTTCACAAGAACCCATCTCTCATGATAATGAATGGTCCACTTGGCACTCATTGCATCTACGTGATGCTCACAAAGGTGAAGCATTGGGCCTTCCCGGGAGGTCACCCATCCCAATACTACTCCAACTCAAGTGCAATTGGGGAAAACTCCATGCTTAAGCGAGATTGAATTGGAGTAGTATTGGGATGGGTGACATCCTCGGGAAGGCCCAATGCTTCACCTTTGTGAGCATCACCTAGATGTAATGAGTGCTAAGTGGACCATTCATTATGATGAGAGATGGGTTCTTGTGAACCACTATTCATGAAACATGGGTCAATGAGTTTGACTCAAAAAACTACACAATTGAATCCTGATAGCAATATCATAAATCACACAAAGATAGATCTAATTCGAGAGTAATCAAAGCTAAATTTCTACATGTAAGAATTACACTAGTCCACAAGTTGCATTTGCATAGCTTGCTTGGCATGTGTGCAGCACTTTGTTATTTCATAGGGGCTTAATTGCCATCAAAACAAACCAAGGACCTTTCCTTCATCTTTAAGCAAGACCCACCATGCCTCTAGGCACAACCAAAACACAAAAGCAAGATCAAAAACATAGACAACCAAGGTCAAAAGGTTTGCATCAATAGAGAACCAAGTCACAGCATTTGGACTAGATCCTACAGTGTAGCCTAGTCGGGGACTAGAATGCACAATGTGGCCTAGTGTACAATAGCAAAAATTTCCACACAAAACCATCACAGCTTCCTAATACATGTCCCCATTTAGTTTTAAGCTCCAAATCTCCTTTCACATCATTCCGCTAATCAATAACTAGGTCAACCCTCTACCAAGTCAAATCAAATAAACACCTAATCCCTGTCTAGTTACTCCAATTACAACAATCATTTTCTAAATGTAATGTCATTGATTAGATTTGATCATTTAATTATATCTCAAATAGTGTAGGAGAATGGGAGAAACGTCTTATTTTCCACACACCCCTTTTCAAATGGGTATTACCCTTCTATGTCAATAGTAAAATTGTAGCATAATTCATTTACTATGATTCAACCATACAACTATAATGTAAAAACAGAATGTTTCTGAAATATTAGTATAACATATAGAACTAGCCTGAAGGAGTAATTAGTTGAAGTAATAATAAATTCATAAAGGTATAAAGTTATAAATAAAATTCCAAAGTAGTCTTTCTCTTGGGAATCCATTTGATAAGTATTGTGTTAAACAAATTAAATAGAAAATTTCAGCAATGATGCATGTAAATGTTTTGGCCCATGTCTTGTCCAAGTTTGGTGGAAGAAAGAAACATAAGGAAAAGTTGTATAGGGTCCCATAAAGTGCAGAAGGGTGGAGATCACATTACAATAGCTTCCTTCCTTCGTATACTTATATGTCATATATTTATCCCAATTGGTTTTGCAAGAATAATCTTCACTTTGATATGCTTATGGGAGTTGGATTTTTCCTTTGCTATGTTAACTTTCCCAAGAAATAAAACAATGTGATCCTGGGGTATATGAAGAAAATGAATCAAACATCGGATATTGTGAAAATTGTCGATATATAAGAAACGAAATATCAAAGATTAGAATATAGCTTAGTTCTTTGCAAGTTTTTACACATAATCAAGCCAAAAATATAATGCCATAAAATAAAAGCCTGAGATAATTTGGGCATTTGTATATTAATTGTACATACGTACCATGTGGAGAATATATGCTCAAATGGATTGGTCTAGGGGATATCTGCTTTGTGTGCCCAGTTACCCTATCAGTCTCCTCTTCTATCTCTTTCCGCACTGCACCTGCATATCTCAGTAGATTTCCAAAGCTGAAAAGTTTCATATGACAAAGAATGGTAAAATTCATAATGAATGTGCAAACTAAACTCATACTTTGGAACAACTGCACAACTGAAACATGGAAACTACCAAAAGTACCTAAAACTTGAAAAGCACAAGAAGCTTGCCAAAAGGTTTGTGCCTACACAAGAAGTTTCTAGTAATAGATATACATATACTCTTTGTGTAGAATACATGCTCGGAATTTGATGATGACGATAAACAGAAAGATAATTTCTATCTGATCAGTACAGCCAATTGAAGAAAACTTAAAGAAAAAGAAAGCCACTTGACTCCAAAATCAAACTATCTTGCATCAACCAAACAATGAATATTGAACATTGTTTGTTTAGTTTATCAACAAGCAGTTAGTTGTTGGTGGGCAGTTAGACAGGAGTTATTCTCCATTCTGTCATAGTTCATTCCTATAAATGTACACTTCTTCTTTGAATTCAATGAAAAATATTTGGAGAGCCCTCCATAACATTTACATTGCATAGTCATTGTTGGATGATATGCAGATCATCATTATTTTATTTTGCTGTCTATAAAAACCTGTAATTGGTATCAAAGTCCAAGTCAGCAGAACCAGGCCAAGCTAGGATCCCTGAGCACCTGCAGATGGCTCAAGGCAGGGTGTTGGAGAATGAGCCACACCCGAGCCAAAGATGGACTGGTCACCAAGAGGGGCAGTAGCTCAGTGGTAGTGCATCCCAGCAGCAAATGGGAGGTCCTAGGTTTGACTCCTAGCTTGTCCATGAAATGTTTAACATAATGAATATTAGACCTGCCACACTTCTAGGGATATAGATTACTCAATCAACCTCATCTTACAAAATTTGAATATTACTTTGATTTCAATCTAAGTTGGTGAAGCAGCGGATAAGGGCACTACATGGTCTTCATAAAATGCAAAGTTTGGTGTCTAAATTTAAGCTGAGCTCTGTTTATTAAAGTGTAAACTAAACAATTCATAAGAAAGCTACACGCACATCAATAGAAGCTATTAGAAAAACAAGACTAAATAGTATGAAGCACATCTTTATACGGTAGAACACCAAATTTGAAAAGGTCAATAGCAGTTCAGTACATATAGGAAATGCTAAAATGCTTAATATATATGTGGCCAGACAGAAATTGCACTTAACGCCTCTTAGCCATTTAGAATTGTTATGTTATCAGCTATTGAAATGTATGCATTGCAAGAGTTACGTTGAAATTTTTTATATGGGATAAAGCATGGTGGAGTTCCAGAATAGGGAGGACAGAGATACTCAGGTGCTTCAATTTCAAAAGAAAGGGGTCTTGCTGATAAAGGCATAAGCCCACCCTGAATGCTAAGTCAGACAAATAAATGAGGGTAATTAAATCTAGTTTTTACGGACAATATTGTACTCGCCCTAGAATATGAAAACTATTATAAAAATCATACTTACAAAAATCTGAAAAACGCTTCTTTGGAATATGTAAAAACTCAGCATACTCTGCTTCAATACCATCAGTCTTATGGAGCTGTACCACTAGTGGTCTCCTTGTTACAATTCCTGCATACCATACAGTTAATCTAAATGGAACTGTTTTCTTTTTATATATATATACAAACTATAGAGTAAGAAGATTTTATTTACCAGACCCGCGGGGTAGAAAATCCTTTCCAACTATGCTCTCCAGAACCGAAGATTTCCCAGAGCTCTGCCTCAATACAAATCAGTAAAGAAAGAAATTAATTATAGTAATGCCTGTGAATGACCAAAGTAGGTCAGTGTGATTCAGAAATTACAGCCAATTCTGATAACATCAAAAAGGAGTGCCCAAAGAATCTCGTACTTTTGACACCCAGTTTGCAAATTTTATGATCATATTTGTAGTCCACGATCTACCAATACTATCACTGAGCACCCAATAATAATACATTTTCCATAACATTTAGCATAACAGCATTTTACTAGTCATACTCCCTATAAAAAACCCACTATCACTGTTTGGTCTATAGTGAATTTATCGCGGACATTATATTCTAATGATTTTTCCACCAGAAAAGTTTAATGTAAGCCTATGGCTCAAGGCATGCAACAACCAAAATTCAAATTTAACTAGAGTAATGAAAGAAATAAATTATGGTTATGTCTATGAATGACCAAAGTAGGGCAGTGTGAGAGGAAAGCACAGCCAACTCTGATAACATCAAAAAAGAGTGCCTAAAAAATCTCCTACTTTTTACACCCAGTTTGCAAATTTTATGATCAAATGTATAGTCCAAAGTCTACCAATACTATAACCGATGCTTTAAAGTTTAAACATCAAATATACAACAGCCATCCTACAAATTTCCAGATACACCCGATAATAATAGATTTTCTACATCATTTAGCAGAACAGCGTGTTATTAGTCATATTCCCTATAAAAAAACCCATTATCACTGATTGATCTACGATGAATTTAGAGCGAACATTCTATTCTAATGATTTTTCCACCAGAAAAGCTTGCTCTGAGCCTATAGTTGAGGGCATGCAACAGCCAAAATTCAAATTTAACTATAAATTCAACATAAGCACTTTACATCTTCGTTATTTAGCATGACCAATCCGTAAGTACTGATATTTACCATGATAAACCTACAACTCGTTACATTTAACGTAATCGATCTGAGACAACTCGTATATTTAAGTTATTAAAATAGCTCTAAGTACAAGTATCGATATTCACCATAATTAATTACATTTATTATACATTTACCCTGACTTCCCTGTAAAAGGGTTAATTTTTTGAATATTTACCACAGATAGTTCAACATATAGTTCAACATATGCGGCCACCGATGGTTCAAAATCTATCATAAATTCACATGAGCACATCGCAGCTCTCATAGTTATCCCTCTCAGTCTATAGCCGCTAATATTTAAGTAAGAGCTTACAAGGTTGGTGAGTGGTAATTTGAAGAAATTAAACAGTCGATGAATTGTGAATTCGAATTTAGTCCAGAGACTAGTTTTATATGCTAGGTGAATCTGTAAGTGTCGGCTTGCAAAGCAGAAGTCATGGATTCAAACAATGACATAAACTTTTGAACAGTTCATGTGAAACCCAATATTTTCCACGAAAAATAATAAACTGCTTAATTACTCGAAATTACTCTAATTCACATTTTCCACGCTAAAACTTGAAAAACTTAGCACAAGAACTGCTCTAAATAACTTGAAACGGTTCGACATGGAACATTTACCTGCCCTCCCACAACAACAACAGAAGGAAGAGATCTCCATAAAGTTGGGAGAGAAAAAGTATCAGTAGCAGCGCCGTGGTCTTCCAGCAGAGTGCATGATCTCTGAATTCTGTTTACAAGCTCAATCAAGTCGTCCATGGCACAGCTTTGAACTTACCGAAGAGAGGCTCGGATGGCCTAAGTTTACAGGAATTGTACGGAATTTGCATGCGGGTGCGGGCGGGAATCCAACGGGACCCTCCAACCCCGACTCATCCGATTTAAGTGTCATATTCAAATCTAAAATTAATGCACGGATAAGGAGCAATATTCCATCTGGCGAAACATTTCTTTTGAGCTGGCTTTTGTGCAACTTTCTTGCATTCAATAGGCCTATCATTGTATGGTTGAATCGTAAAAGAAAAGTTGGATAGAAGAAGGAATACATGGATGAAACAAAACAAAAAATGGATGGAAAAGTGGGGTGTGAATATGCAAGATTGTCCAAGTACAAATGAAGAAATAAAAAAATATGTGAAACAAAAATTCAAAAAAGCTTTATGGACAAAACAATCAGGGCGAAAAAAAGACTATTATATCAAAGAATTCAATCCCAAGGGGGACCATGATGAAAAGGCATATATAGGAGCAAATATTAAATGGAGAGCAAAGATGTTGATAGCTCAACTCCGAACTAGCTCACATCGTCTTAGATGTGAGACGGGCAGATGGATGGTTCCTAAAGAAGAGTGGGAAGAAAGAATATGTCGTTTTTGCGACATGGGATTAGTGGAGACAGAGTGGCACTTTGTTATGGAGTGCTCAGCATACAAAGATATTCGGGTCACTTATGGGGACATCTTACAAGTGGACAACTTAAATACCTTGTTTGAGGAGGAAAGGTTGGTCAAATCTGCAAATTACATCATCAAAATTCACTGTCGTAGAGCTAATCTCGAGCGAAGATCTCAGGCTGTTTAGGGTCTTCTCTTTTCGGTGGTGGTCTTGTGCTGTTTTCTGGGTCCCATAGGCTGCTGTGGCCTCGTGGACGTTATTAAAATATTTCATTTCATTTCAATCATTATATGGTTGAATAAGGGCAATCACATGGAGCATCAAAGATATAATTTAATGAGCATAAAAATCTTATGAAGGAAATTAAACGGGCCTTTTTAGATATTCTAAAGGGAAAAATAAAGTAATGTTTGCAATTTAAAAACTTTTTAACATATGAATGAGTTTAGTATGATAATAAGATTGAAGCAAGTTAATTCACATAGTAATTAGAATAAGATGGATTAAAGTTGTGTATTTTGAAATCGGCATAATGTAAATTTTGATTAATGTAATTGTATGAATTAAAATAGATCATATGTGTTATTCGCATTAAGCAGATAGAAATACAATTCACTGTCATAAAGGTGGCAAGAATTGATCTAGGGGTTGTGTGTTATAGAATTTTCTTCTTGTCAAAGAAGCGACAAGAGGATAATAGATGGAAGAGGATCTCTCAGGCCAAGGAGCTCTAAGTATGTCAGACACAAGGAATGTTTGGTAAAAAGAAACTGGAAGTGTTTTGTGGAAGAGTGTTTAGTTGTTGTTGGTTTTTATGTAGCAAAGAGAGGTTAGGCCTCTCTCGATTCTTATAAAATATTTTTCAACAAATCTATCCTTAATTGAGGGCACATGTGTGATGAAGTCGAATGTAATGATAAATCAAGGTAGACAAATTGATTTGTTTAAGTGTGTGTTCTTGTTATGGTGATTTATTGTTTTTTTGTTGTTTTGACTTTATTGTTTGTTTTAGTCATTGATTGTGCAAAGATTGTTGTGTTTAATGTTTTGGATTAGATTGTGTCAGTATTTTTGCATCAACGTTTTCGATCACACTCTGTGATCCATCATTGGGATAGTAGAGAGTATAAGAAGTAAAATGAAAAGTTGCAAACCAAGAATTACATAAAAAGGAAGGAGGGAGGTGAGATAGGTTGACATGAGAAACAAAGCAAAAAAGTGGATTAATTAACCACATTGACCATGGGGCTAGAAAGCAAAAACAAGAGAATAATATGACATGATCATCAAATAAGTTAACTAAATGTAATATAATTGAATGAATGTAATTTTTCAATTGTTTTGAATAGATTAACTAATTTAATTAATTAGTATTAATTAATTAACTAATTCATATCATCAAATAAATTATTTATTTTTAGCTTATACAACTAATTAAATAATAACTAATCATGCAAATATGATTAATCTAAGAATAAATTTAAAAAAATAAAGAAAATAAAATACTTAATTAATCCCATAACTAAAAGTAACTACTCCATGTAATTAAATAATTAACTAAATCTAATTAAAAATAATTTAGAACTTGGAGGGAAAATATAAAAAACATGACCAAGAAGGAAGAAGTTGAAAACAATGATTTTCCCTAACTTTTTCAAAATACTCTCTTTGTGGAAAACACAAGAAAATGGACAAGAAACATTGCCTAAGAAATATTAGGCAATAGTTTTTCTTCTTAGAACAATAAATAATGAAATATTTCAATATAAAATAATGAATTTGTTTGTTTTCCCTATTTTTTTATATTTTAATATAAAATAATGAATTTGTTTGTTTTCCCTATTTTTTTTATTTTTTTTTGTATTTGTCTATGTTTATTTAATGTGATTAGTATTGTTTGCTTGTCTAAGTCTATAAAGGAATTTTTAGTGCTCATTTTCAATCACTTCAAACAAATCAAAAGATTTAAAAAACTTAGAAAATCTTTATTGGAAGTAATTTATTGTGTGATTTAAGTTTTTTATTATTTAATCTCCTCAAAATAGTGAAAGCTTTAAATAAATAGTTTTAAAAAATGCGTGAAAATAAGATTTAAATAACATAAGCTTTTCAAATTAAATAATTTGTTTTGAAATAAGACTTTAAATAGAAATTTTTTTTTTAATTTTAAATAGCAAACTTGAAAACGAAAATCTAAAAAAATTAAAAAATTCAACAAACAACAAAATTAAATATAAATATCTGCTAACAAAATAAATCTACTTTAATCTACCTACAACATCTCTTTCATAAACATGCCCATTTCAAATTCATAAAAAAGATTCACTAATTAATAACAAATATATTCTAAGAAAACATGAAACATCATGCCTAGGAGTAGATTTATCTCAAATGAAGAGACAGTTTGAACGGTGGCATTATGTCTTTAGTAATCTTGCAACATCTTCAACTATGGTAACTATCTTCAAAACAAAAGAGACAAGTAAACTAAACTAGAATTCCTAGGAGAATAAAAAGGCTAAACAATGACATGCAAGGATTTTCCAAAATTTTCAACAACAATCTTAAGGTTTCATTATTCCCTAATAGTTTTAGGGCTAAAAAATCTAGACCTTTTGGATAAGTAAAAGAGGTTTCTTAATAGATCTAAGTGTAAATGGAAGTGATTAAGGTTTAAAATAGAGATTTATAATCAAGAATGAGTTGAACCTGTGTGAACCCTTTTCCTAGTACCTGCAAAACAACATGAGTAACAAGTTAAACAAGGAATTGCAAGCTAAAACAAGGATTCCCCATGAAATCCATTTACAACCTCAAACTAGGAATGAAAATAACAAAGAACACAATGAAAATGATAAAACAAAGATTAAATCCTAATTAGATGTGCAAACTCATGATCCCATGGGGGAATTGGTGCCAATTTGATGTGAAAATTGGCCCTTTCCCAATTCCTAAGATGCAAGCTTTGAATGTTGAAGATGATGTTGATCCACTTTGATGAAAGATGAGAAATTCCAAGCCAAAAATCTGCAAAACCTAGCTATGACTCAATGATAATGGATAAAATTCAAGAGATATTTGAGCATGGTAACTTTGCTTAGATTGTGGATGATCAAGTGAGGATATGAGCATTTCATTTATAGATTTTCAAAATGGGTGAATGTCCAAATTTGAGCAATGTGGGACTAACATTCATCTAATGATATGATGCCACTTGTAAAGCTATGAATGGATGGAGGATGTGCAAGATTTGGGGTTTGTGCCAATAAATGCCAATATTTGAAATTCAAATTTGTTGAAATGACATGCAAGAGGGAAGGGAAAATGCAATAAATTCCACTTGGCTCAAGGCAAAGGACATGTAAGATGAATTTATTGCCTTATTGGATGTACATGTTGACTTGGAATTTTTGAATTCAAATTGAGAGGATATTCCAAAAGATGTCTTGTGAGGAAAATAGAGATTTAATAAATGAATTAAATCTATTTTCATGTGCAACTTGCATTATCTAGAGAATGTGACATGAGATGAGGTTAAATCAATCAAGAATTAATTAATTTAACAGGAGATTAGATGATGTGACCTATTTGACTCAAATTTATAGATTTATTTAAATCAAATAAGAGAGGAATATGATAAGAGGCTAATTAAATAAGGATTTTGATTTATTTAATTAAAAGGGATGTTGTTAGATTAAATCAAATAAGGTTTTAATTTATTTAATTTAATGGATAGACTTTAGAGATTTAATCAAATAAATTGATTATTTAATTAAATAGGGATAATTAGATCAGATGGATTGATTTAATTAACAAAAGAGAGAGACTTAATTAGATAAAATGATTTATTTATTCGAGAGTGGAATATTGATGAATTTAATTAGATAGGGGAATTTGATTAAATGGTTAGACCGAGGGATGATTTCGGAAGAAACGATGTTAGTAAGTCAAGATCATATGCACGATGTCAATCAGTATATTTTGCGTGTCTACATTTTGCCCCTCTTTGAAGCAATGCACTCGTTGCGTTGGTTCAAAGAATAACCGATCTCAATCAAAGCCAAAATTTTTGATATTTTAAAAACTTGCCCCAATGTTGCCCGACGGAAGAGAATATGCCAATATAATGCCCCCTCAAGAGATCGGACGAAAATTTTTATTTTTTGGGTGATCTCGCGAAAAAAAAGTGACAAAGTACCCGATTGGTCTGAAAGGGCTCCGGAAGGCTAAAAATGTGTCTAAACACAATAAAACGATGAAAAACAAGCCTCAAACAAATAAAAATAGGTTCGGGGGTCCAAAACCCTAGCAGGACAACCATTTAGGGTTAAAAACCCTAACTTTTAGGCTTAAAAAGGGCCCGAGGGGTCACTTTCAAGTCATTTCACACACCTCTGCTAGCAAACTTGAGATTCAAGCTTTGACCCTCCGACGATATGGCGCAACGACAGCTTCCCCTACACATTTCGAACCGAGTTTGGACCTACCAGCGGCCACCTGGCATTGGCGCACCGATATGTGACCCTTACTAAAGCTTCGTATTTTCATTTAATGCATTAATTACTATTTTAAAAGGGGAACTCGCCTCTAGCGGTGCTATATAGCGCCGCTCGACATTTAAACTGTGTCGCGCCAAGCCATTTTGCGCCGCAGCGGTTCTATTTAGCGCCACAACAGTGCAGTTCGGAGTTTAGAAACTCCGACGTTGGGCTCGGGCTTGGCGGGCTGGTTTGGGTAAAGTGCACCGCGACGGTGCCCTTTTCATGCAAATTGCGATGCTAGAGGATAAAGTGCGTCGCGGTGGCGCCACTTTGCTCTTTTTGGGCTTGAGCATCGGAGTTTGAGTGAAATCAAACTGCCACGCCTTCACAAACTGTGCCACTAGAGGCGAGCTTGGAGTGCTCGACCAAGAATTTTCCAAATTTTTTAACATGGTGACCTTTCTTGATGCAAGACAGGCCGAGGGAGCTCTACTCTCAGGAGCACCGGTCGCGAGATTTGGCGAGCGTCCTACGGGACCTGAGCAATAGAGATCAGGATCAACTGGGAGTTGCAGGATTATGGCATATTACGTATGCGGCGCCCATGCGCACCCACCTGGGGATGCTATCAGCGCTGGCCGAGAGATGGCACAACGAAACATTGTCGTTTCATCTCCCCACAGGCAAGGCTACTGTCACCTTGGAGGATGTTTGGCGAATTATGCAATTGCCTATTCATGGCTGACGGACGATCTATGATATGGACAAGGGACGCGAGTGCTGCACCAGAGTCCTCACCACACAGGACATTATCTACTGTGAGGGACAGATTGAGCTGGAGAGATACAGGGTCATCGCACCTCCCTTTCGCTAGGTGGTCGCAGCAATCATTTCGGGCCTCGTTGCCCCAAACCGATGAGGGCGATATTTCAGTCCTAGCTGGGGGTATTTCTAGGAGAGGATGGTCCAAGAAAGGCCAGTTCACTTTGCATGGGGATCTGTACTTCTGGCTTCACTCTATAGAGACTTACACGAGTATGTGTACACAGATGGCAGAGCGCTGGGGCTAGGGTGACACTACTTCATGTCTGGGCGTGGGAGCACATTTCTGTGTTGCGTCCATATGTCGTTCTAGTTTTGATGGGTGCAGAGGATGCCCTCATTTTATGGTACAGAGGTGGTGTGTCTTTCACACACACTGGAGAGCACAGGATCCCCTACGGGAGGCGGGTCCTAGACGAGATGCTTGTCTTTACTTGGCGTCCATACCTTGGTCGGCCTGGATGGGTCGATGATGCTACTCAGCTCTTTTATTATCACCAGGATCGATATATGCAAGGGCAGGAGCATACGATGATTGAGAGGTACCTGCCCGGGCACTTGCAGCGTCAATTCAGAGAGCTGCAGGACCAGCCTGATGACGACTATGTAGTCATCTTTGCACGCAGCATGACACAAGTATCGTGATGACACGGTATTCCTACCTCTGAGGCGGTTGACAGCTTCAGGCAGTTGGTAGCCTGACCGTGGGCTTATGATCAGGTCTTGGCAGATCCAGGGACCACACAAGCCTACAAAGACTGGTTTAGACCCCCTCTTCGGTTGACCGTTCTAGGTGAGGATCCAAAGGTGTGAAGGGTCAGAGGCAGAGGGAGAGGACAAGGGTGAGGACTGAGGGTCCAGATTCGACAGGATCCACTAGGTGTGCCCCCAATTCTGCCAGGTCAGGGAGATGTTCACATGCAGGATCAGCAGCAGGATCCGCCAGTCCCACCACCACGAACTGAGGGTGAGGATCAGGCTCACGTGTAGCCACAGGTATAGCCACAGGGACAGGCAGATGGTTGAGATGCACTAATTGCAAGCTGCAGACCCAGGATCAGGCGCTGACAGTGGAGAGAGACTAGGTGAGGGCTAAGAGAGAGCAGCTCAAAGCATAGAGGGATCAGGCTATGCAGTAGAGACAAGCTACAGAGCTACAAGCAGCCACTGAGCTAGGCCGTAGGCAGCAGATCGAGAGTATGACAGCCTCCTCTTCCTAGGGTACAATGCCAGTACGATCCTACAGGGATGCTATCCGAGAGATAGAGTACTACTGTCAGGCCTATCATGATACCATACCCAGAGTAGATTGGATCCCCGAGTACTCAGAGCGTGCCAGCCAGAGACCACCAGAGGGTCACTGTGATAGGGGTGAGGGCAGCATTCACAGGGATCAGGCTTGATCCAGATGATACACCTTTTGTGCCTTATGGGCTTGTTTTTGATAGCCCGATGGGCGTTTTGTACCGATTGACATATATGTGTATAGTGATCTAATTTATTCTTTGTACATACTATGACAGTGATATGATTGATGATATATATGAGCCGATTTTGATGCGATGAAATGTGTACTTTTTATTCATGCATGTATGATTCTACTTCTATATGTTATGGATGCCTTTATTTCTACTGATTTTTATGCAATGATTATGACTGACAGATCTATATTATGTTAACCTATGATATGATGTGCAATAATGTTAACTATATGATGATTTATTTTATGCCAATGCAATATGTGGAATGGGTATTAATATGTAAAAATGATATGATCTATGGTATATGTTTATATATGAGATGATTTATGGATGGATGTAATATGAATACGATGGTCGTGATATGATGCTAATGAAATGGTGTTAATGCATAATGAAATTGAGATGCTTAGAATAACAAATGTTATTATCCTAAACGTAATTATTAATGATGTATGTAATGCAATGATATATTAATCAAAGTGATATGCTAATGTGTAATGTGAACGAAATGTGATGAGATGATGCCATTTATGTTATGCAAGCATGTATGCCTAATGAATTAAATGCTTATATACCTATTACTTATGATTATGCAAAAATGATTATGGAATGCTTTTGTTCATGCTATGTGATGATTTAGATGGTAATATGAAGTGGTTGTGAAATGCAAATGAATGTTTATGCGATGATCGATATAATGCCATGAGATGCAATGTGATGGTTGAAATGCAATGACAGAGATGCACCTATTTATGAAGCATGTTTATGATAACCTATTTATGATGACTAAAATGCAATGCGCACGTTTTCTATATGATATGTTTATGCAATATGCTAATGATTTGTGGATGCAGGATCGATGGAGATGATGGCGATGATGATCAAATGTCATAGTACCTTGTTAGTGTGGTTAGTAAGAAAAAGAAGTCATTTCAACAAGACACAAGATGATGCAAATGCAAATGATGATAATGATGATGATGATGATGATGATGATTACTTGCCGAGGAATTGGGATTTTCAAAGTGCCAGATTTTCTTATGTTTGATAACACACATGGTACGATGCATCAAGGTATAGAAATCCAGGATGGCGTGGTACTTAGTGTGATGGACTTTGACTCGACAATCAGATAGGAGTATTCTTGTTCACACCTGACATACGGAAACCTTGCTAGGATGTACTTCAAAAGTTTCAGACACCTCGGACCAAAACACGGAAAAGTAAACCTATCCCTGTAATAGTCAACAAGTTGCCCTATACCTCTTCCCTACATACCTAAAAAAGCAAGTATTCACCGAGGTTATATTACAAGAACGTCCAACAAGCACAGCAAACAAAAGATAATGATTGTTTCCCCATTCCTATTTCTCTAAATCCTCTGTTTTGGGATATCATCGAGACGTCCTTGGAATAGAGGATGTGTTTTCTAAGGATGACAACCAAAACTTATTGCCAAAAGATAATGCCCATTGTAGGAAGGATTCATCCTAGGACATGTTAGTGGATAGCGGCACGTCATTTCGTTTACCCAAAGTGTTCTAAGGGATGATTGATATGGGACCAATTTAGATGATGAGTTACCGATACGAAGAGAAGACCAACTTGCTTACACACTGACTTAGACTTAAGACTTGACATTTGGAGTTTTACTTTTAACCTGCCAGACTTGTTTCTAACTATTTCACCAAAGGTTGATGATGACGATTATTTTATTATGGATGGTGTTTATTGCCAGTGCAAGCGAGATGAGACAGATGGATTCTTCAAATATTTGGATGTTTTTGATGTTTTTCAACATCTTTTTGAGGTTGTTTTTGGTATTTTTTGAGATTTTTACAAATGTTTTGATTTTTGATTTTTTAAATGTTTTTGGGATTTTTTGAGATTTTGACCAAGAGACTAACCTAAAAACCTATCCTAGGGGCCTCGTGGGCTGATCAGCAGATTAGCCTTGCCTATGTTATACACGCAGAGACCATGTAGTTCGACTGACGACTTGACCGATTTACAGATGACGATATACATGATGAGATGTTAGTTTATTATGATGGACTCCTATAGGACTGACCTAAATGTCTTGGGGGATGATCAAAGATCAACCTTGCCTACGTTCAAGCTCAGAGATGACATAGTTTGAAAAAATGACTCTATTTTTTGACTTTTTGACTGACTTTTTGACCTGTTTTTGGATTTTGATATGTTTTGATGTTTTTGGATTTTCTGATGTTTTGATGTTTTTAGATTTTTTGGTTTTCTGATGTTTTTGGATTTTCTGATTTTCTGATGTTTTTGGATTTTCTGATTTTTTGATGTTTTTGGATTTTCTGATTTTGAGGATCTTAAGAACATACACGAATCTGATCTGATAAGAACATGCCCCCAACGTGATGCAATAGACTACTTCAATGAAGGCAAGACAGACTGACCTTGAGGATGGGCCGAGTAGTACTAGGAGGTATCATGATACAAAAAGAAGACCGAGCTATGGTGTGGATGCGAGTGGATGAGTGATCGGCGGAGACCTGAATGTGATGGATGATGGAAGCGAATATGGAGGGATGATGTCGATCAAGCCATAAAGGTCCTGGTGGATGGAAAGTGCTTATTTATGCAAGGTGCTTGTTTTCCAAGTTTTCACCAAGGTACTTGCCCAAAGTGCCACCGAAGTGGTTTTCACTATAGGACGATTTTTTTCTCTTTACTATTTTTTGATCCTTTTTTTCTTATTTTTTTGGATTTTTTGCTTTTTTGATTTTTTTTTTTGTTGCCAAGACACCTGTTTGCCAGGTTTTCGCCAAGGTAACCATTTTTTCAGGACTTTTTCTAATTTTTTTGGATTTTTGGTTCTATACCTTGAAAGAATTAGGTATAAATTTTTTTGAGATGGGAGCCATTCATGGGCTCCTGCAGAGGTTCCCCTTCGGGTGTTGATAACTGATATGCCCCTAATTTGTAACTTGTTGTTATGATGAAAGGACCTAGCCAATTAGGTTCGAACTTGCCTTTGTTGCTTGGGTTCGGGACATTCTTCTGATTTTCTTTTAAGACCAGTTCTCCGACTTAGAAAGTCCTGCTTCTGATTTTCTTATTGTAGCTTTGTTTGAGTCTATTCTGATAGACTTGCAAGTGATTTAAAGTATCTATTCATCTCTCATCCAGTAACTCCAACTCGTTTAGTCTTGATACTCTATATTCTTCATCTATGATGAGGTTTTGCAGTGATATCCTGAGGGATGGGAGCTCGATCTCAATGGGAAGAACTGCCTCTGATTCGTAGACCAAGGAGAATGGGGTGGCGCTGGTGGGTGTGCGGATGCTGGTTTGATAGGCCCAGAGGGCAGGATTAAGCTACAAATGCCAGTCACGACTTGCGTCATTGACTATTTTCTTGAGGATTTTGAGGATGGTTTTGTTTGTAGCTTCTGCTTAGCCTTTGCCCTGGGGATAGTACGGGGTGGAGAAGCAATGCTGGATTTTGAATTTCTCGCACAAGTCATGAACCTCCTAGTTCTTGAATGGTGTCCCATTATATGAGATAATGGCTTGTGGGACACCATAACGACATATGAGATAGTTCAAGATGAATTTTGAGATCTACTTCCCAATGATATACATCATGGGTATGGCTTCCACCCACTTTGTGAAGTACTCAGTTGCAGTTATGATGAATTTGTGGCCATTGGATGAGGTAGGTGTGATTTTCCCAATGAGATCGAGTCCCCACTACAAAAAGGGCCATGGTCTGACAATCGGATGAAGTTCTTGAGCTGGAGCATGGATGAGGTCCCCATGCTGCTGACATTGTAGACATATTTTTGCATGATCATGTGCTTCTCTTTCCATTGTGGGCCAATAATACCCTATCCTCAGCAGTTTCTTAGCGATGGTCATTCCACTCGAGTGGGAACCACAGATACCATTGTGTTCCTCAGTTAGAGCGGTTAATGCTTCCTCAGCATTTAAGCAGCGTAGAAAGGTACCTTCTATGCTTCTAGGGTATAAGGTATCACCTAGGATAACAAATATGGATGCCTTTTTAATAAAGGTTCATTTTAGGTTTGATGGAAGGTCAGTGGGTATGACTCCTATTCGAAGATGTGTAGATGTCATGATACCAAGGATCACCTGGACCAACGATTTCACACACAAATTATGATTCTGGTACCTTGAATGTGGGAACAAGAAGCTGCTCAATCGAGAATTTATATTTTGGAATGTTGTTGGGGATATTCAACAAAGATCCAATTGTCGCCATGGCGTCTGCTGCTCTGTTGTTGGTTCTAGGAATCTGTTCAAATGTTATTTCAATGAAAGAATATTTGAGTGTCTCCACCAATTTCTTGTATGGAGCGAGCTTATCATCCTTGGTCTAATATTCATTATTAACTTGATTTATGATCAACTAAGAGTCTCCATAGACTTTGAGAGCTATGATATTCCATTGCACTGTTATCCTGAGACCTATGGTTAAGGCCTCATATTCTGCAATATTATTAGTGCAAGGAAACGCCAATTTGTATGACCATGGTATGAAATCCCCTTGTGGGGTGATGAAGAAGATACCAACTACTGATCTGTGTTGTGTGTATGACCCATCGAAGTATAGTTTCCAGTGGTCTACTACTTTGAGGTTAAAAATGGCTTCATATGGAAACTTTGAGACAAGAGGATTCTCAGAATAAATAGGTGCTTCTACTAGTTGATCCGCAATAACCTAACCCTTGATTGCTTTTCTCTCCACATACTCGATGTCATATTCTGATAATATCATTACCCATTTTGCCATTTTTCCTGTGAGCATTGCCTTTGATAGTAAATATTTGAGGGGGTCAATTTTTGCGATGAGCTTGATCTTGTGTGCCAACATGTAATATTTGAATTTTTGGGATGCAAAAACTACTACGAGGCATGCTTTCTTGATGAATGAGTAGTTTAGCTCATGACCGACCATTGTCCTGCTGATATAGTAGATAGCCCTCTTCTTTCCGTTTTCATCATGCTGAGCCAAGAGAGCCCCAAGGGTTGCTGCTGTTGCTGACACATATAAAATCAATAGCTTCTTTGGGATGGGTGGCATTAAGACTGCAGTGTCAACAAATATTCCTTGATTTTTTAAAATTCCTCTTCACACTTTGTGTCCAATTTATACGCTACCCCCTTGTGGAGTAGGTGAGAATATGGGTTCTGCTTGTCTGCCAGTTGTGCTATGAATCATCGGATGGATTGAAGCCTGCCTTAGAGACCTCTTAGTTGTTTTAATGTCCTTGGTGCTTCCATCTCGAGGATTGCTTTCACTTTTGTCAGATCCACCTTGATACCCCTCATGGACACTATGTATCCTAGCAGTTTACCCGATTGTACACCAAAGACACACTTCTTGGGATTTAGTTTGAATTTGTATTCCTCCAGTTTGTCAAAGATAGCACTTAGGGTTGCTATATGATCTTGTCTTTTTCTTGACTTAGCTAGAATGTCGTCAATTGTTTTATGAATCATGTCATGGAATATCAACGTCATGGCCCTTTGGTATGTTGCTCCTACATTCTTTAGGCCAAATGGCATCATGTTCCAGCAGTAGGTCCCCCATGGACAAGTGAAAGTCGTCTTATGTTGATCCTCTTTTGCTATCATGATCTAGTTGTATTCTGAAAATCCATCCATTAGTGATAGCATCTCATGTCCTGCTGTCATGTCTACTATCATGTCGATGTTGGGAAGCGGGAAATCATCCTTGGGACATGCCTTGTTCAAATCTCTAAATTCCGTACAGATTCTGATGTCTCTGTCAGGTTTGAAACAGGTACCAAATTTGACACCCATTCTGGATAATCAATTGGTTGGATAAATCCTACATCTAACAACTTTTTGAGCTCCATTTTGACCAATAAGGCGATTTGAGGGTGCATTTTTTGAAGCTTTTGTTTGACCGGTTTTGCTTCTGGATACACTGCTAAGTGATGAACCACAGTCTCTGGATCGAGCCCTGGTATGTCAGCATAACTCCATGTGAAGTTTATTTGCCTTTCCCTTAGGAATGCTGCTAGGAGTTCTTGCTCTTCTGATAATAGTGATTTCGCATAGAATGTGATATGCGGGGTCTCCTCTGTTCCTAGGTTGACCGGATTGCATTTTTTGGCCAAGACTGTTGACTTCTCCTGATGAATAGCTCTTAAGGGAAGATTGAATCCTTCATCCTCGGGTGCCTCAGAGAGGTTTTCACCGTTGGATACATCCTTTCTTTTTACTATTTTCTTGTCAAAGAGTGCCACAGTGTGGTTTTCGCTCAAGGACTTAGATATGATTCTTAGTTTCTCACTTTTGCAACAGAAGTATTCAATCATTTCCCTGTAATAGGCATGTGTGTCCAATTCCATTATAAACCCTGCTTTGTGATCTCCATCTGGAATGTTATCCCTCAATCCCATGAATTCTAAGAGTGCCTCATCATTTTCGAACGTATCAAGAACTAGTGGTCCTCGTTGGTCATAGTCAATCAGTTGGGGGTAGACTAGGTAGATCTCATGATTTTGATGATCAGATTCGAAAGATAAGGTACTAATCATGCAAAGGGCGGTATCCTCAAATAACCTAGGTAGATTGGATATGGGGTCCTTGTCATTGCTACTAATATAGGCCTCAGTTATAAAGTTATGTATGTCTCTACCTATGGATGTTGATGAGCGTACTTCTACTAGTATTGGCTAAGGAGAAATATTAACCATTCTAACCAGAGGACTTTTGCCATGTATGGTTATACTCAGAGGGGTACATCCAAGAACAAGATTTGTTATAGGTCGCGTCTCTGGCATGATAGGTATTATGATCCCATTGTCGTTTTGTCCCAATCTTTGATTTTTGTCATAACCCATTGCAAGCATCATTTGTAGGCCCTTGCTTCTTTCGTCCATTGGTAATTCAAGTGTCATTCTTTCATCTTGATACAACATGTGTGATGGATCTGCTTTGATAACCTCATGGCCGAGGTCTCCCCATCTTGTGAATTCAGGATAATCTTCAGGAAACGTTTGTGATGTGGAAGCTTGATTTTCTTGTGGATGTCCCCGTGATCTAGGAGATTGTGGTAACTCTCCTATCAAAAAAGCATTGTTGGGGAGTTTTTAGCTTCCACAACCATCTTCCTAGATGATGAGCTTGATGTTGGAGGTGGTGGGGATGGTGGGAATGGCGGGTGTCTCTGTCGCAGAAGTGAATGCAAGAGTGGCGGGGTCTATATATGGTGTGGATGGGCCCTCATCATTTTTTGGTACTTGGGGGATTTTGTAATACTTTGCTTCAAGATTTTTGCAATATGAGAATGGTTCGAGATCTCCATGGATGGTAACCTCTTTTCCATTATGTGTAAATTTCACACATTGGTGGAAGGTTGATGCTACAGCTTTCATCGCATGGATCCATGGACGTCCCAGGAGGATGTTGTATGGTAAGTCAAGGTTCAAGACCTGACAAGTGGTTTCCATGAGAGTTGGCCCTACTTGAATAGAGAGTTAATCATGCCTTGAGACACTCTTTCCTAGTCATTATAAGCTCGTATCGTGATTCCTTTTCCTTTGTCGATGGAATCTTCTGATATTTTCAACTGCTTGATGAGGCTGAGAGAACAAATGTTCAAACCCGCACCTCTATCTACCAAGATCCTTTTGATTTTTCTCTTGTGTACAATGGCTTCCAAGTGAAGTGCACGGTTGTGAGATGGTTGGGCAGGGAAATCTTGGTCAGAAAATGTAAGGAGGTTAGGCGTTATGATATTTTTGACCATAGCTTGGAATTGCTCCGCATCGAGATATGCGGGGACAGTGGATGAGGCTAATGCTTCTTCGAGGATATTTTTATGCGCAAATGAGATTTTTAACAACTCCATGATGGAGATGTGTGCTGGTGTTCACTTGAGTTGATCTATGAAATTGTAGCCATTAGGAATAGATCTAGATGAAGAGACCCTATTTGGTTGGGATGATCCTGCAATGGTGACTTTGTCGCCTCTTGTGGTGACTCCACAATCTTTGGCATGGGCGCCCTTGATGGTAATGACCATGCAGTCTTCATTTAGGGAGGCAACGACTAATTCATACACATGATTTACATTTGAGTGGGTGCCTTTCCCTTTATCATTTTTATTCCCTTTGTTGCCATGATTTGGCATCGGGTTCATGTAGATTTTAAGGTCCTGATTTCCTGTAGGTTGTTCCACGTTTATGATTTTCTTATTGATGAGATCTTGGATGATGCTTTTAAGTCTCATGCAACTATTTGTGGTGTGGCCTTTGATTTTATGAAATTCACAAAGTTGATTCTCGTTGTACCAAGGAGTTTTGACATCAGGTTCTTGGTAGTTCTCAAATGTAGGAGGCTTGATGAGTTTTTCGTCAATCAACTTTTTCATTATGTCTTCAAGTGGTTCCCCCAAAATGGTGTATTTTTGTTTGGGATATGTTTTGCATTGAGGTGGTCCCCTTTGGTCATTGAGATTATTGATGGTTGGATTGTTGGGTTGATATGTTGTGTGATGAGTGTTTTGTGTTTGGATTTGTGGTGCAGGTGTATGTTGGCGTGGACCACTAATGACCACCTTGGCATCGACGACACCATCATTAGTGATGTTTTTGTTCCTTGCCCATGTGTGAGGTTTATCATTATAATTTGATGGTGGGCAATTTTTTTGTTGTTCATGGTATGATGTTGATTCCGCGGGTTGATACACAAGGGCTCTTTCGATGCTAAGCGCCTTGGAAATCAGTTGATCATATGTGGTGATGCCCTGAACCTTGAGATGAAATGCCAAGTGGCCTTCAAGGTTGGCTATGATGGTGCAAACTTGTTGTTCTTCTGGCATGGTCCACTTGCTCTGATTGGCCTTGGATCACCATCGTTGAAGGAATGAAGCAAAAGATTCATTCTTTCCTTATTTTAGAGCGTATAGTTCTTCGAGACTTACATCCATTGCAATGTTACATGCGTAGTTCCTAATGAATGCCTCCCTAATTTCTTGGAATGTTCTAATGCCTGAAGGTAAGTGAGAGAACCATTTTATAGTGGGGCCTGCCAACCTCCTCGGAAATAGCTGCATTAGATAAGTATCATCATATGCGACCTCCATGCAATGAACCTGGAATTCCCTGATGTGGTCTTCAGGGTTACCCATCCCTCAATATTTTTCAAATTTGGGGATTTCAAATCCCTTAGGGAATGGTTTCATCTCTAGGCTCCTATCAAATGGATAGGAACACAAGTTTCTTGGTGTTTTTGTTGTTCGGCTTGATTGAAGGTCGAGCACTTGTTGCGAGGCAACCTGAATTGTGTCGTCACATCATTTTGGGGATCAGGGGGTGGGATGAAAGTGTTTTGGGGTGTTTCAATCGTGGGTCGGATGGGTGGGTTGGTTGGTGCGTTGCTTGATGGTATTTGCAGGTTTTGGCGAGCGAGGTAGGCTTCCACTTGCTTTTGTATGAACAATGCTTGTTGTTGATCTTGTTGTTGTTGTGCTAAGATTTGTGCTTGTTGTTGCACTTGTTGCTATTCCAACAATGCTTTTTGTTGTGCTTGTTGTTGTTCCAACAACGCTTGTTGTTGGGCTGCCAATTATGCTGCTTCTTGCTGCTCTTGATATTGCTTTAATGCTTGCTGATATGCCTGCAATTGCATTGCTTATTGTTGTGCTTGATATTGAGCTTGTTGCGCCTAATATTGAGCTTGCACTTGTGCTGCTTGTGCTTGTGTTGCTTGTTGTTGCAATAGAAGTTGTGCTTGAGCGACCTTTTGTGCTTGCAATGCCTGTGTAGCTTTGGGCGGCTTGTTGTTGTTGTTGCAATAACGCTTGGGCTTGTGCTTGTTGTGCTTGTTGTGCTTGTTGTGCTTGTTGTGCTTGTAAGGTGGCTTGTGCAGCTTGGGTGACTTGTACAGCTTGAGCAGCTTGTTGAGCAGCTAGGTGTACAACTTTTTGTTTCTGCACTTGTTGGTATCCTCTTTGAAAAGTAGCTTGCAATGCCTCATTGTATTGGCTTGATGTGGTGAAAGTTGGTGGTGTTAATGTTTTGCGTGATGGATGGTGTTGTTGATGTGATTGGTCCTTGAGAGACCATGCTTTGTGATTCTAAGGGGGTGTTTAATGATGTTTCCATTGCTTGTGTGTTTGTCATTTGTTGTTGCGATATCAACAAGTTTTGAGTGTTTGGCATAGTGCTTTGATTAATATTTTCGATAGTGATTTGATTGATACTTGGTAGAGGGGGAAGCCCTAAACCAAGGAGTGGTGTGGATGATAATGGCAATGGTGGAAGTGGTGGAAATGTAAGGGGCATGAGTCCTTGCAAGAATGTGGTGGTGTTGAATATACCCCCTAATTCGAACATATCTCCCTCTTCTTGTGAATTTGTGAGAAGAGGTGTTTGTGGTGTTGCGTGAGAAAATGATGATGATGGATCATGATGGAACATGAGAGGAACATTCTTGTGTAATGGGTTTTGGGGTATATTTTGTTCTAATGTGGTGTTTGCATCCAAGTTTTGATTATTAACAAGGGGATGTGATTGAAGAGCATTGAGAAATGTATTTCCCTTGTTGACATTGGGTTGGGTTGGAGCCAACGATGTTGTGATTTTTCGAATGTTTTGCATGATGTTTTGAGATGGAGGTGTGGATGAAATGGGGATGGTGGATGAGATTGGAGGAAAAGATGTCTCCAATATAGTACTCACATCAAAATCCGAAGGTAACTTGGCCCCTTGTTTTGCTAGTTCAAGCATGTATAACGAAGGGTTGAGTCTCATCATGATGTTGATGATTTTATGATTCTCCAGATTTTGAAGCATTTCCGTCATTTCTTCGTGAGACATTCCAAAAGTAAGGTCTTCTCCTTGATTTTCTTCTTGCAGATTTTGTGATGATGAAAGGGTCAATGGATTGCTTGATTCAGCTAGATTCATTTCTGCGTTTGTTTAGCTAAGATCGCTTGAAGTGGGTGTTTCTTTGTTGGCTTCCATACTCTTCTTGTATTGAGATCTAGTTAGAACCATAAAACAAGGATCAATCTTCAAGAATATGGGAGATGAACCTCTTGATTCTTTGAATTGATCTTTATTTTATGCCCCAAAGTAGATAGTTTTAGGATGCCTTGACGATCAAAGGTGATGATAGTGATGTTGTTTAGGGATGGATGATACAGATTCCTTTGGATTTTGATAAATCTTGAATGAAATACTAGGCTTTTTGTGGATTTTGATTTTGATTTTGTTTCTTGTCTTGAGATTTCATCCTTGATTTTGATTTTTGAACAAAAAGAACCTAAGATGTTGGATGATGATCTAAGGGATAGCTTTGTTCAAAGGATGATGATTTGAATATGTGCAAGGAGAAGGATGCATCTACCCACACGTATTCAAACAAGATGATCATTTTACTAAGTATATGAAGAAGGATTCATCTACATATACTAAGCTAGACAAGATGATTTTGATAACTTTGACTTAAGTATATGTAAAAGGATGCATCTACACATGCCTAGCCAAAGGTGTTTTGATAATGTTTTCAAGGATTTAGTCTCAATGATTTTGGTGATTTTGATGTTGCCACAAAGCCTAGTATTAAGGATGATTTCAAGATTTTCCAAAAGGTGATGGTGAGATGATTTTTGTTTTCATGTTTTGGAGGATGGATGAAAAAGAGATTTTGATATGTTTTGATCCTATGATGAACCTAAAAGGTATACCTTGTTTGCCTCGACCTAGGTATTGAAGAGCATGCAAATGATTCCTAATGACCTTTGTAACCAAGAAATGGTTTCATTTGAACATTCATTTTTGGATTTCCAATCAATGATTTTTTTGCTTTTGGGGTTATGAGTCTTCAACACATATGAAAGTTCATTTTGCTTATCTTTGCTTAATGTCTTTATTTTACCAAAAACACTTTATTCAATTAGGTTTTCAAACTAAGATGTTCAATGTCTTAATTTCTTCAAACCCCACAAGATATGTTTTGTGGAAATTCAATGAACTTAAGGCAAGGGTTTTCCTATTGTTTACTTAAGGAGACAAATTGAGATATAATCCAATGTTTAGAAACCTCTAAGGACGTGAATCCCAAGGGCAAGCAATAACATATGGATTGAGTCAATTGTATTTGTCTTCAAAAGGGTTTAAAATTTGGATGAGGTTCAAGTGTTTGTTTCCATAATGTTTTCGATCAAGCAATGCATTTTGTAACCCAAGAATAAGTACAATCCTATGGATGTGTAAGACAATATTTGTTGGATTCCCACTTGGACAAGTCCAGCTATGCTTATCTCTAGCGAATGGTTAGATGCTTGACCTCACTAGCTCCCCTCCACGACACTCACTTATACAGGGCAACCAAGCATCAACACCCATGAAACTCCCATGGCATGTTTTCCATTTCTACTAGAAGACCGTAAAAATGTGGGGTGGCTTGAGAACGACCGTTCTTGCACCAACAAATAGATAAAAGGATTTTGGAAAATTCTAGCACATGGGTTTTAGTAAGGACTTTCCGTTCATGGAATTGACCCATACGGCAAGAGTCCCCTTTCGGATCCATCTTGTCAGAATCAACTGCGTGATATTGGTGTTTCTTCCAATATCCACATTTATATCTCAGTTGGAAATACTTTTGGCTTTAGAGTGTTACCGGTTGAGCCATTCCCTTGGGTGAGTACTTTTTCCTCAAGGCAGGCCCTCTAGGATAAACAAAAGCGAATGAAGAACAAAATTCGTAACTTGATCAATCTTTGATAGCAACAAAGAGAGAGAATATACGCGAAAATGCCCCCACTCATACTCGCATAATATGTTATTCAATTTTAAACCCAAATCGAAGTGTGGAGGTGATTGCTTTGTCTTAAGCCAAAGTCATGAAAAAGACCTTTTGATTCTCAAGATCGCTATAAAGCGCGAGAGAAGCGCATACGTCCTTTTTCAATGGCTTTAATTTAAGTAAGCCCTCACAAAAACAAAGTTTACACTTGTTCTTTTTAAATCCCCAAAGCAAAATGTGAGTTTATTTTAAGCACCAAATGACAAAGTGAAAGACATTTGTTCAATTTGTTAATCCAATAAAAAAAATCCAGTAAGTTGTGATCCTAAGGTTAGTTTTAGCCTTTGCAAAAAATGGAAAATGTTTTTTTTAAGTCCAAACGAAAATTAGTGTTCTAAGAATGAAAAGATAACAAATTCTCAAAATAGTGTTAAACAAACACTAAAGTGTTTAAAAACACTTTGATTTTGTAAGACATAGCCCTCATGCTTCTTCTTTCTTCAATTTCGATTTCCAACCTACAAATAAGAAAAAAAGATCAGATTTTGGAAAAAAATACAGAAATTAAAAAACCAGAAAAAAGCATAAATTAATCATAAATCAAAAGCACGTGCTAAAAAATCAAATTTTCCCTTTTATTGTCTCCCAGCGTCGCAACTCGTGAAGGCGTCGTAGTTTGGCTTCTGAGCGGTGCTCTTACAGCGCCGCTTACCAGTTAGCGACGCTTTGTGTCGGGACAGAGAGCTCAATTGCATCACAATTTTTTCCCAATGTTGCAGTTTGTGTCCATCATCGCTGTTTAATATTTTTTGAAATTGTCTACAGGTTGGCGAGTCCAGTGGCGGAGTTTAAAATTCAAAAATATTGGTAGGACGAGTCCAGCGACGTAGTTTGTGTTTCAAGCGGTGCCATATAGCGACGCAGACAAGCCCGCATTGGAATTTCCTATGTGTAAAGAAAAATGCAAAAAATTCAAGAAAAGGTTAGAAATAATGATGTCAAGCCCTCCTTCTAGTGCCAAATGTGCGAACCCTTTTCCTAGTACCTGGAAAACAACATGAATAACAAGTTAAACAAGGAATTGCAAGCTAAAACAAGGATTCCCCATGAAATCCATTTACAACCTCAAACTAGGAATGAAAATAACAAAGAACACAATGAAAATGATAAAACAAAGATTAAATCCTAATTAGATGTGCAAACTCATGATCCCATGGGGGAATTGGTGCCAATTTGATGTGAAAATTGGCCCTTTCCCAATTCCTAAGATGCAAGCTTTGAATGTTGAAGATGATGTTGATCCACTTTGATGAAAGATGAGAAATTCCAAGCCAAAAATCTGCAAAACCTAGCTATGACTCGATGATAATGGATAAAATTCAAGAGATATTTGAGCATGGTAACTTTGCTTAGATTGTGGATGATCAAGTGAGGATATGAGCATTTCATTTATAGATTTTCAAAATGGATGAATGTCCAAATTTGAGCAATGTGGGACTAACATTCATCCAATGATATGATGCCACTTGTCAAGCTATGAATGGATGGAGGATGTGCAAGATTTGGGGTTTGTGCCAATAAATACCAATATTTGAAATTCAAATTTGTTGAAATGACATGCAAGAGGGAAGGAAAATGCAATAAATTCCACTTGGCTCAAGGCAAAGGACATGTAAGATGAATTTATTGCCTTGTTGGATGTACATGTTGACTTGGATTTTTGAATTCAAATTGAGAGAATATTCCAAAAGATGTCTTGTGAGGAAAATAGAGATTTAATAAATGAATTAAATCTATTTTCATGTGCAACTTGCATTATCTAGAGGATGTGACATGAGATGAGGTTAAATTAATTAAGAATTAATTAATTTAATAGGAGATTAGATGATGTGACCTATTTGACTCAAATTTATAGATTTATTTAAATCAAATAAGAGAGGAATATGATAAGAGGCTAATTAAATAAGGATTTTGATTTATTTAATTAAAAGGATGTTGTTAGATTAAATCAAATAAGGTTTTAATTTATTTAATTTAATGGATAGACTTTAGAGATTTAATCAAATAAATTGATTATTTAATTAAATAGGGATAATTAGATCAGATGGATTGATTTAATTAACAAAAGAGAGATACTTAATTAGATAAAATGATTTATTTATTCAAGAGTGGAATATTGATGAATTTAATTAGATAGGGGAATTTGATTAAATGGTTAGACCAAGGAATGATTCTGGAAGAAATGATGTTAGTAAGTCAGGATCATATGCACAATGTTAATCAATATATTTTGCGTGTCTACAGAACCTAAGTTCATATATAGAAATAACAAGTTTGCTACTATAAATATTGTTTGTCACTTAAGCATAAAATGTTTGATGTAGCAAATTGGTGTTCACCATTTCAAGGAAGCAATGAACTTGTCTTTTGGGAAGATTTTTTTTCATATAACAAAAAATTACACTTGCTAGATGACAAGAGGTTGATGTAAACAACACATGGAAAGTTCTAAGAGGTTGATATGGTAATTGTATCTAAGACCTGTGAGGTGATGACTAAATCTTTATGTTTTATGTCACATAATATCATATGCTAGATTTTGGTCATCATCAAACTCTCCATGTACGCCTTTAAAATTCAAACACTTAAAGCGATATTATGACACATGAGGATATGCACCTGGAAATGGAGGACCAAAAGGGGGTGAAAAGGGGCCAATTTTTTTCTGAAATCAATAGAAATTGATCTTGGATGAGAAATTGAAAATAATCAAACTCAAAATTTGAAGATGTGACAAGAAAAAGATTTTTAGTGCTCATAATTTGATTTTTAAACTACTAATTTTATTTTAAAATAGTGGAGATTAATAGGTTCAAATAGGGGAGCACACAAACTACTCTTATTTTTGTCACAAAAATATAACATAGTGTTCAGTGTCCTCCTCCTAAAATGTTAAATTTTTAAAATTATTTCATAAATCACTTTAGTGGAAAATTAGCTAACATCATGTAGTTTATACATAATTTTTTTTGCTAATTTTTAATCAATATATGATCTTTTATTAATTTTCAAAGTGGAAACATCCTAAAAAATGAAAAGTTGAGTGTGCTTCCCCCTAATTTTTTAAAAACTAGTCAAATTTTTTTGATGTGTATAGAGTAGAGTGTAGAATGTAAAAATGTAACTTGCTTTAAATTTGGATGAATAAATAACACATCCTAAAAAATGAAAAGTTGAGTGTGCTTCCCCCTAATTTTTTTGAAAACTAGTCAAAAAAAATTGATGTGTATAGAGTAGAGTGTAGAATGTAAAAATGTAATTTGCTTTAAATTTGGATGAATAAATAAAAAATGACACTAAAAAAATTATATGTAGGTTTTTGACCAAAAAAAAAGATACCGACAAAAGAATTTAAGGATCAAAACCTTAACACATTAGAAATGTAGAAGAAAAATATATAGTTAGAAAAGTAAGAGAGAGTTTGATGTTATTATGACTTTTTTAGATCAACAACAAAAGACATGCAAACCTTATGGAGAGCATGCTCAACATTTAGTTATTTTTTATATTTTACAAAAAATACATCTTTGGGCATTGACATGCAAGTCCAACCCTTTGGGTTGGATGCCCAAGCCCTAAGGGTTGGAAATAGCCACTAGGCAAGTTATACCGTGAATACATTTCTTTGCATGTAAAAAATAGAGAATGATCAAAAAACATGTGCATCCTATGATTTTGGACACATATGCTTTGTTATATCCTACAAACTATGTTTTCCATGATATACAAACCCGTATTTTATAGTTTTGAGAAATTACAATCATTATTTGACTAATATATCACATTTTATTGTTTTATTGACATAGAATATTAAAATTGCATGTTTTTTAAATTGATTTTGATAGTTTGAATGATATTTTCATGTTTTGAAGAATTTGAATGATTTTTTTCATGTTTTGTATTTGAATTTGATAATTGTCAATCATTATTATTATTTTACCAATTGGATATAGAATTTAACATCATACCAGGAAAATTGATCATAAACTTAAACATTGGAGGAGCATGAAGTTGAGAATGAATTAGGCAACTTTATGCAATTGAGAAATTGAATCTCAAAGTTGAAGGTATATCCTCTTTAGAGATATAACTCATAGAGACGGTAATTGTGCTATGAATACATGGTTTGGTAAATAATGTCAAAACCTTCACCTCACACTCAAGGACCTTCTTAGACGCATGATCATATTTCTATATTAAGTATTCATAAAACCTATCACACTACACTATGGTAGAAATAGTGATAATTCCTTTTCACCAACCACCAGAGCATGTTATCTAGCCAACCTATGTTTAAGGTTACTTGCAATCACACAAAAATATGGTATTCTTCTTATACTTGTATTTTATTGACTACAAGTGTTATGTTTCAATGTTGTTGCATTAGGTCTTAGGCTTTTCTCTCTATTCTTGTCATGTACATACTTGTCTATGTATGTTTCAATTATGATTGTGTTTTAATCCTTATGGTCCCCCTTATTGTTTTTGTTTGCACTCTATAGAATTATGGGTTCTTAAATTATCAGTATGTCATACTCATAAACAACTAGAGCTAATGTTGCCACCTAGTTAAAATATAAAAAAGTATTTTCTCTATTAGTATACAAACCCTGTGTTTGTCATTGATCTAAGAAAATTTTAATTAGATATTTCATGATTAGGGTTATAGTATAGGTGTTTGTCCTAAATAACGTTATTTTTATGTTGTATATTTTATTTTCTTGGTATGCATTTCATGGGTACAATTATTCAATGTGTTTAAATAATGGGAAATATAATAGTATCACTAGATTGATCTAATTTACTAGAAAAGACCCTTCCCTTCTTGGATGGGATCATGAAAAAGAAAAATATGGGGAGAAAACAAAGGTAACCAATGTAAGTGACTTCATAATCAACATACATGGGGTGTGTGCAAGAACTTGAGTCCACTTTTTGGCCAAAAAGTGGAAGTGTTTTTCTTGATTTTTAGAATTAGTCACATTTGAGCTAAAAATATGAAGCACTTAAAGATTGAATCTTTAAAAATGTTAGTAATATGAAATGTAGTACTCGAAGTCTAGTTTCCAAATATGTGATTTATTTTAATACTCAGATTATACAAATTGATTTTCAATAGGCATGTCTAAAAACCACTGTTTAAAAGTCACTTTTTCAAGACAATCCAATGCATGTGTATGTCAACCATATTTTGACCTAAATAAAACTATTTTTTTGAATCTTTTTGGGAAAAGAACTATAAGACACTGAAGATTTTCAGGATTTTTTTTGTAATTTTTTTGAATATTTTTTTTTATTGGTCATAATTGTTGTTTTGAAAACCCCTCGTGTACATCAAGCATAAGTAGACCTAAACTTGTCATTTTAAAAAAAAATCAAATTGATAAGAATTGTCCGAAGATTGTTCACATATAATTTGTTTTTCAAAAAATGTTAAAAATAAAAAGTTATTAAAAAATAAAAAAACCTATTATTTCAAGTTTATGGACCAATTTCATAAAAAAATATTTGAAAAATAGAAAAAATAATCCAATTGTAAAAAAATTACATACTTGAAATCTACACAATCTCATATATAATGGGTTTTATTTCATAAAAAAAAATGCAAAAAACATCTTCAGACATATGTCCAAAGTCACTATTTGTTGAACATCCAGAATACTGAGAGGGGGGGTGGGGGAGTGAATCAGTATTCCATAAAATAATTCAAATAAAATCCATCCAAACATTATCACATATCTAAATGAATCAGCAAGGGAGAACATAGAAACAATTTAATGCAACAACACACATGAACACTAGGATTTTTATGTGGAAAACCCAAAGAGGGAAAAACCACAATGAGGGTTAACTCATAATATATTATATCTAGATACAAGATATTATAGGGTTCACTGCCACGACTCACTGTCCTTAAAAGGCTCACAACCTGAATAAAAAAGATGGCTAACCGCGAAGATGCAAAGATTGTGGCTCATTGCAAAGAGTATGAATTGATAAAATACACCTTCAATGTCCAGGGTTCAATCCCAATGAAGCTCTGAATAAGAAAAACTACCACATAAGTCAATCAACAATTATGTTATGATCCTCAACTGATAAAGCATTTAGGCTCGGATCTTCTTTCACACTCCACTACACCACAACTCCTCTCTTCCACACACACACTTTCTTCCTTCAAAGAATCTTATATATTCATACAAGTATATCCCATTCATCAATTAGGTCAGCCTAATTAGATGAAAGCAAAATAATGAAAACACTCTTGTCGGCACCATATATCATTTAAAACATTTTTGTCCATATAGTGCATTATATCAAGTCATCTAACATCCATAAGGTATAACTATTCTCCTTAGTATATTGCATACGTTAGGTTGACCAAGAGTAGAACTTAATTCATAGAAAACTCCAAAGCAACATACAATACTCAAAGCAAACAACTTCTGAATTTGAGATAACATTAATTTCTCATCATACTACCATCATAGAGACTACCATTAGAACTACAACATTAGAATGTTCTTAAGAAAATGTGGAGTCTCCCACACTGATATGCTGAATAGAGAAGAGTAAAATACAGGGCTAAACTCTGTCAGTGATAACTTTTTGCTCACAACTTAAAACTTTTCAAGATCTAGCAAATAGATGTCTGAATGAGACATGATAACATGGTTAAGAGATTAGAGTCATATCTTTTATTAAAATGAATTTCGGACTCAAAAACCTACACACTAGTTCATCCCAAAAGAATACTATTAGTAGAGAACAATTTTTCAGTAAACCAAGTAATCTTCTTGTACAGTTGTCACCATGTTAACATCAATGGCAACATAGGAACAACCAACTCAAATCATTTTTACTCCATGCTCATGTTGCACGACTCCATAATTCCAACAATACCCCCCTTTAGCATTGATGGCAACATGCATGCCAAAAACATTTTTCAATATAAGGAAACTGAACATTCCCCCTATCAAAACTATTCTTCTCAAAAATGTTTTTCCTCTACCTATCTCTATCTCTCCCCATTTGACATCAATGGCAAAGGATTGGGTCCTATATATGCATATATGCATTAAGACTTAACCAAAAAAGATATGAACACAAAATAGTTGGATTAACCTGAAGAAGAGGAACCTTTGAGATTCTCCAAGGTGCCCTTCCATAGGGCTTTGCCTTCTTCCCATGTACCTTTTACACTTACAAGAGTCTTGTGTAATAGTTCAAGCTTAGTCAAGGACTCTATACCATCTGCTAAAGTATTGGGACTTAGATTAATCTTCAATAAGCTACCAATACTATCAAGAGCACAAGATATCAGAGTGTGCTTGAGTTTAACCATGTCTCTAAGTGCCACAAACTTCTTAATCACTTTTGTTCTTTGGTCCTGTAGAGAAAAGAATTTGTTTTGAATCTACACAATGTAGGACCACCTCTGATTATCTCTATCTTTTTCCAATCTGTATGTATCTGCTTGAGTGCTTATCCTGGTTTCATTATTCCTTATCTCATCTTTTATGTTCAGTGTACTACTAGACCAATTTAGGCAAAAGGAAAGAAATTCTTGAGCCTCTTCCTCACAAACTTGTACACTCTCCAATTCCTTCATTACTCGGCGATGTGCATTTGTACATTTCCTTTTGATATCTTCTATATTTTTTTCAACAAACTTGATTCCAGCATGCACTTCTAATTGAGAGATATAGAATTTCAAAGAGTCAATCATATTTATGAGATTTTCCACAACTGAAATAGATGAGTCAAATTTTGCATCGGGAATAACCTTTTGCAATTCTTCCAAGGCTCCTTGAATGCTTATTCTTTCATGCTTATGTTGAGCTCTCTCAAATTCACTTCCTTCTGCAACTTCTTGTTTGACAATACTCTTTCTCTTCTTCCCTATTCTGGTTGCACTACCGAAGGTACCTTCTGCATTGAGATTCGTAGGGCTTTCCAAAAGAATTATTTCATAGTGATCAATCTCAACCTTTGACACTTCATAATCTAACTCAGATATCCATACCATCCTTGATTCAACTGCTTCCATATGACAAAAATTTGTAGACACTAGGAAATTGATATTTCTTGAGTACCTTTCAATAACACTTTCAAGAATCCTTGATCTTTTGCTCATCCTCATTTGAAATGTTCCAAAGAATGTAGCAAGGGTAGTCTCTTGAGCATCTGAATTGCCAAGATTTATCTTGAAATTTCTAATCTAATGGGCAATAGGTTTTGTATTTGTCCACTCTATCCTTCCTATTACCAATAATTCTTTCAAGAAGTAAAAGAGTAAGCAAACAATCAAATTTCCATACCAAAATGTACTCTTCTTACTCTTCTTAATTTCCTTTAAGTTCTTCAACAGATATACTTAAAGTAGTTCACATAGGTCATAATCCATACCTCTTCTAACCATATCAATAGCAGTGTGTACAACAGCAGTAGACATTGTGAGGTCATTGCTAGGTAGACAAACTTTGTGTCCAATAACCATTGTAGCATACTTGATGACTGGATCTTCAATTGATCTCAAAATAAGCTCTTTTCCTTCAAGGGTCACACCAGTCACCTCAATTATCTCTTGCTCATTTATAGCTTTTCATTTGAGAACTGGTCCAGAGGAACACAAACTATTTACATCTCTAATTGCTTCTTTGGTAATCAAATGTGCCTCATCAATCCAAAAATATTCATTATGAATTTTGCTCAAAACTATTTGAATATACTTCTTGTCAAACTCAAACAAGGGGGATTTTTGCCAGACATCCAATTTCTTCTCAACTAGCACTTTGTAGGAATCAAGGTTTCCATCCAATTCATTCGTCCATATAATACTTAACTCAAATGGTGACATTTCCTCTATCTTACTATAGACATATGCATAGATATCTTCTGTAGGCAACACTCTAGGAGGAATGTAAGCAAATGCATCAACTGAATCTTCCAACAGATTTTTCAAATATTTCCTCAAATTGACTTGAAATCTATCTGAACTATTCACAACCTTTGAATTATCCATGGCAATAAAAATAAAATATTGTGCAAGCAAGAATACCTCTATAATTGCAAACAAGGAATAGATAGATATCTATCTTCCGAAGCACGCTTTGACCTCTTTTTCCCTTCAAATCCTGAAACACTAAATTGCATTGGCTTCTCTAAACTTCCTTTGCACGCTACTCTGAAAATACATATGTCTTTTTAAATTTATGAATTTATTTCTTTCATTTTGAATGCTTTTGCAATAAATGCTTCAAATTGTAGGTAGATCACCTCAAAAATTGTGTGTGCCTCCATTCTCACAAATTCTGTAAACTTCATTCTTCACACATGCAACTGAAAAATTCCTTAAGTTTGTTACCACATTAAATGTACTTATGCCATGATGTGAGATAAGTACCGATGAAGGGGGGTTTATTAAATTTTCTGATAATTGCTCCCCCTTAGTCATTGCTAGACTCAAAAATTAATGGGTGTATCTGCACCAAAGGTCGACATAGATAAGACTGATGATTCTGATTCAACTTGCTTGAATTCTCCTTCCTTTTTCCATATATTTTTCATCTCCTTTCTCACTTCTTCCGGAATCAATGATTTATTTATGCTTCTTTCCCAGATAGTTATATTTTCTCCTTCTGCAGTTATTAGCAGGATATAGATTGTTGTACTTATAGCAAACAAAATTCTTCCTTCCATTCTTTCTCTTATTCAATCTATTTTCGCACTGATTAGCTTTATGTTGAATCTTTTTGCACTTAAAACACTTGCTAGAGAATGACAAAGTATCATTCATTCTATTTTTACAATCCTTCGCCTTATGACCAAATTTCTTGCAAAAATGGCAAACACCATTGAAAGAAAAATACCTCTTAGCATTAGGTTGTTTGATGAGAGTTCTTTCGGAATTGCTTCTTAAGTTTTTGATTCATTCATCTTTGCACTGAGTCTTCTTGTCAAAAGATTGCTTCACTTTTGAATTTTGACCTTCTTCAAACCCTAAACCAGTTTTATCCATTTCTGATCTTTGAGAAGTAATTAAATTATCAAGCATTGTAGATATTACCTTAAATTTATCCTCAAAACTTCTTGCCTTTTCTAGATCTTCTCTCAAGATTTATGCTTCTTGCTTAAGCTTAACACATTCATTCAATTTCTCTTGAATTTCAACTTGCTGACAGCCTTCAACTCTTTTTTCTTCTTCCAATTGATGTAATAGACTAGAGACAATTTCATCTACCTTATCTAGTAGATCACATGCTTCTTCACATTTATTTTGCAAATTTTCAATGTACTCATTCACTTTCATCAACTTGTCCTTCAGATCTTCAATTTTTTCTGAATATCCAACAAAGATCTCTTCTAGAGTAAAACATTCTTATATTCAAATTTCAGGACCTTCCTCAAGTTGTTAGGTTTCATCAGAGGAACCAAGCTCTAATACCAATTTTTGAACATCTAGAATACTGAGAGGGGGGGTGAATCAATATTCCATAAAATCATTCAAATAAAATTCATCCAAACGTTATCACATATATGAATGAATCAGCAAGAGAGAACATAGAAACAATTTAATGCAACAACACACATGAACACTAGGATTTTTTCGTGGAAAACCCAAAGAGGGAAAAACCACAGTGAGGGTTAACTCACAATATATTATATCCGTATACAAGATATTACAGGGCTCACTGCTAGGACTCACTGTAGAAGGCTCACAGCCTGAATACAAAAGATGGCTAACCACCAAGATACAAAGATTGTGGCTCACTGCCAAGAGTATGAACTAATAGAATACATCTTCAATGCGCAAGGTTCAATTCCAATTAAGCTTTGAATAAGAAAAATTTCCACAACAATCAATCAACATTTTTTTTCTGATCCTCAACTAATAAAGAATTTAGGCTCGGATCTGCTTTCACACTCCACTACAGCACAACTCCTCTCTTCCACACACACACTTTCTTCATTCAAATAATCTTATATATATACAAGTATATCCCATTCATCAATTAGGTCGGCCTAATTAAATGAAAGCAAAATAATGAAAACACTCTTGTCGGCACCATATATGGTTTAAAACATTTTTGTCCATACAGTGCATTAGATCAAGTCCACTAACATCCATAAAGTATAACTAGTCTCCTTAGTACATTACATACGTTAGGTCGGCCAAGAGTAGAACTTAATTCACAGAAAACTCCAAACCAACATACAATCCACAAAGAAAACAACTTTCAGATCTGAGATAACATTAATTTCTCATCATACTACCATCATAGAGACTACCATCAGAACCGTAGCATTAAAATGTTCTCCTTAAGAAAATGTGGAGTCTCCCACACTGATATGCTAAGTAGAGAACAATAAAATATAGGGCTAAACTCTGTCAGTGATAACTTTTTGCTCACAACCTGAAACTTCTTAAGATCCAGGAAATAACTATCTGAATGAGACATGATAACATGGTTAAGAGATTAGAGTCATATATTTTCTTACAGTGAATTTCAGACTCAAAAACCAACACACTAGCTCATTCCAAAAGAATACTACCAATAGAGAACAATTTCTGGTAAACTAAGTAATCTTCTCGTACAGTTGTCACCATGTTAACATCAATGGTAACACAGGAATAGCCAACTCAAATCATCTGAACTTCATGTAAATGTTGCACGGCTCCATTATTCCAACACTATTTTCTATTGGAACTGACATGACCTTCAAGTTGTAGGTCAAAGCAGGTCCAAAGCTAAGGGTTGGGTCCCCAAGCCTTTTTTTGACCTGAAATCCATAGCAAAAATTGGGCCGAAAATTCAAATTTTAAGAAACGGGATCCCATATCCTAAATAGGATCCTGTTTACTTTTTTTAATATTTTGAATGGTCAAAAAGCAAATGGGATCCCGCTTTAAAAAATGCAAATGGGATGTTGTTTATAAACAAGATCCTGTTTTCTTTTTGGCCATTTTTTTTACTTTTACTAATAACGAATTGCCCATAATTTCTTGCAACTTGACATTTTTTACTGTATGACCAACAAGACTTATTCTGCATATTTTTATTGATTCTTGTCTTCTACATGATCTCTTTACATGTAATTTCTATTTAATTTTCGAAGGAGTCAACCATTGGGCCAATTTTGGAGTGGAATTATGTTCATTATATAAATTTTTTGAGGAGGAATAAAAAATGACTTTTATTATTCAAATTCATTTGTACTTTAGAATTTGGTAATCATGGGATCAAAACATCATCAAAAGAGGAAAGATGTGAAGGTCATGACCCTTGAGAAATTGAAGCAAAGAGAGAGGAGGCAAAACAACAAAGAGATAGCAGAATGAGGATTCAAGAAATGAATAATATTGAATCATCTGGTTCCATGACTATTGAAGAGAAAAACATTGAAGAGACCATGGAGCATGGGATGGATGTAGATGATGCAAATTTGCAAGAGGTGAATCTGGAAGATAATACGATTATAGAAACTAATATTGGTTTCTTCAAATCCACCTTTCAATGATATGGAGAATGTGGCAATAGGCATGAATCCATGCATGTCTTCAAATCCACCTTTGAATGATATGGAAAATGTGATTATAGATGATATTTGTATTGATGATTTACAAGAAGTTGAATATACCAATGTTGAGATCAATTCTATTTGTAGACAAGTTGTAGAAACAAACATTGAAAATGAAATCCCTTGTGTTGGTCAAAATGAAAATCCTTTTATTGTTGAAAATAAAAATACTTGTTGGTAAAAATGAAAATCCTTTTGTAGTTGAAAATGAAAATCCTTGTGTTATTCAAAATGAAAATATTTTTTTGAAAATTGAAAGCACTGTTTTGGATAATCTTCCTGGTAAGATTTACTGGAGAAAAATAAGAATATATTCCAATAGATTATAGAAATATTTTTTATTGATAAAAACTATCATTTCAATGTCAACTCATGATGCAATTGATGAGAATGTGGAAAAAGAGAAAATTAATGAAAAAATTAGGCATTTTTGTGAAACCAAAAAGAAAGATGAATCACTTAAACATGTTATATCTACTATTGCTAGTGTCATTGATTCTATTGGAAATAAGATTTGATCTAAAGATATGAATGTGGCACAACAAGCTATAACAACTGCTATAGTGAATAAAACAACTTTGGATAAAAGAATGTTAATAAAAATTAGTCAAATTCTAAACATTGATGTAGATTTGGGAGGCTCAACCAGAACCAAATTGACAACTTGTCTATAAGAGGCATCTAACAAGATTAGAATGGCCTATTTGAGCAACCTAAACAACTCTCAAAGTCTGACAACCAATTGAAGCATGATTTCACACTTTCACCCCTTGAACCCTAGTAGTAGTGGGAACTCAATTTTTGCCCAATAACTCAAATTTTCTCCAAAACACTAGAAAAAATCTTGATGGTTTTAGACACAAATTTTAGGGTTATAATACATATCTCAAAGTCAGGTACAAGTCCTTTGGACCAATTCCCCAAAATCACCCCCTCTAGGCTGACCTAATTAGGTTGATTAGGCCTAATTTACAAAGCAACATGTCCTTAAACTTATCATAGACCCATGAAACCTTGGGGAAGAATTTCTTATGTTCCCAAACATCCAAAACCACAATTGGATTCCACTGGTACGGACAACTTCATCCCAAACCTGAAAACCCTTATTTTATGCACTATTCATGAGGGTTTATTGAATATGGCACTTCCATAGCCTCCTAGACCTCAAAAAAAAATTGAACACAGTCCAATAGCCCTGTGAATGCTTAAAAGTTCAAAAAAAAAGACCTCCCATACAAATTCTATCAAACCCTAGGTTAAGCCCCTCATTTACATGCATTTTTCTTCACAAAACTCACAATAGCAATAGGTTTATTACTCTTATTTATTTCCCTACACTCTAATCATGCATCCTACCATATAATCAGACTCCATAGGTCCCCTTGCATGAGTTATAGTTGCCACTGATGGTGTATGGGCCCTTTAAAACATTGTTATGATCACAAACCCTCAAAATAGGGTTTCCTGGGTTGTTCACAATAAATTGACTGTAGAATGCCTCAAACTCCTTGTTAAAACTTTAGACCTGGTTCAAAACACAAAATACACATGACCCTACATTATTCAAAATAAATTTTCACAATAAAAGGGTTGTACGTTACTGTACAAATCTGGAAAATTTAGAAAATATAGGAAATTTGCTGCTAACTCAGAGAATTCAATGTATTTCTTCACAACAACTCCAAAATTAACCTTACATTCAGTGCCTTCATGCCTTTTAAAGGATTCTTCAAGCCCAACCAATTACCAACCAACTTGCAACTGATTTTTAAAACACTAATGACCGTTGGAGGTCATAAACACACCCTTTTACAAGTTTTGTTAACATATACTTCCATACATTGCAATGGTTATACCTTTTGACCCTCTAAAACACTTAAATACATTAAGAACACTTATGATGGTCTATTTATACCATATGAAATTCTAACACATGACCTAATACACAAAAAAACACCCTGAACCTACTTAGACCCCTCTTTGTCTTCATTGACAATGACTTCACAAATGTGACCTTATTTACAAGAATGAATCAATGAGACACAAAATGGTCTTTATAGACCTTATTAAAGCAAATAAACAACAAAACCACTTTGTAACCTCCCTAGTTATCATAAAATTAACAAATATGGAGAATGAGGTGTAGTTGCTCCTACACCATACACCCCCCCTAGAAAATACTCATGCCCCATGAGTTGTCCTTGTCTCCATTGTCTCCAAGCTTCACAAAGGCTCCAAGAGTCCACAAATCTCCTTCCCTAGTATATGCATGTTGGATTTACAACCTTCTCTTCACATTGAACATGCTTGACATTGATTTCCATTGGCATTGGATTCACCTTAGTACTCAGACCTAAAAGTGGTCTTCCCCCTATTCTCTGATCAAAACCAGATTGTATGCCTTTACAAACACCTGCAAACAAACTAATATTAGTGTCCTTTTGATCTTTTTTTCCTTTTGGCTTACCTCCATATTCATTACTTTGTTCAAACCTCTACTTACTCTATCATTTTGCCTCTGTGATTAGACACTCTGTGCTAACAACACCCACCAACATTTTCTTACTACTACAATGCATTGTACTATCTATACTATCAGATCTTTGTACCTTTATATCTATAGAATCTCCACATTTGACAAGTGTACTTTTCACTAAAGGACATATCACTGTCCCTACTAACACATTCTTACTCCAATTCTCCCCCAACTCACTTTTCACCACTGTATTAGCCTTCTCCATGGGTTTCACTTCATTTTTCTTTCCCATTTGAGCATCAACCTTTACATTATTAGTTTATACTATCCTAGCACCTTTCATAGGTGTCTTACTTGTTGTTCTAACATCATAACTCTCTCCAAAATAGAAAACAAGTTATTCTTACCATCCTTAAGCTTTATAGGTTCCTTTTTGCCAAAGATCACCACCTTAGCTTTGCTTTTGTCCTTCTCTTTTCCCTACAAAGGAGTTAGCTTGAAACTTTGATTATCCTTCAAATGGTGTAGGTGTTTGCCCAACCATCATACATAGACTTCCTATAAAATTTCTATGGCCTTCCCAAGAGCAGATGGCAACAATCCATTGGAAATATATCACATATGACTCTATCCTTGTACTCCCCAATCTAGAAATCCACATAGGCTTTTTCTTTTACCACTAAAGTTTGGCTATTATTCACCCAAGAAACCTTGTAGGGTGCTACATGAGGTATCTTTTCTAGACTCAACTTATCTACCATCTCCCTAGACACCATGTTATCTTGAGAACCAGAATCAATTACAACTTGACACACCTTACCTTTTCATTTGCACGAGGTTCTGAATAGGCTCCTTCTTTGACTCAAATCTTCCTCTTTTGGTGCTTTCAACAAGGTCCTTCTCATCATGAGTGCCTCTCCTACCTTTGGATCTGCAGGTTTGCTTGATGAACTCACACTCTCTTCTTCATCCCCTTGGACAAATTGGACTCTTTTATCACCTTTTCTTTCACTTCCACTTGCAGCAGCACTAGACTTGTCAGGACACTTGAAGGCAGGGTGACCAAACTCACCACATTTGTAGCATCTTCCTACAAATTCATTTGAATCTCTTCCTCTATGATTTTCTCTTCCACCTCTCCATCCACCTCTAAACTCAGCTCCTTGCTCTTTTCCTTTCCCAACATCTTCTTGGCCTTCTTTGGATTTTCTTTGTGTTGAAAAGGCACCTCTACCCCTAGATGTACCTCCTCTACCTCTTACTGTCTTCTCTCATCTCCTTTTAATTTTCTCCTCCACCCCGATTGCTAGTTGAAAACATTCTTCCACAGATTTGGGGTTAGCAACCACAAGTTCATCTTGAATATTAAACCTTAAACCACCTAGATATCTAGCCACCTTTTCAGCCTCATCTTCATCCTTTCTAGATCTTATGCTTAGTTTATAAAACTCATCAGTGTAGGCTTTAACATCTAGTTCTTTTTGTTTCAGACCTTGCAACATTTTATACAACTGAAACTCATAGTCCTTTGGAAGGAACTTACCTTTTAACTTTTACACCATCTTGTCCTATGAAACAATCCTTGATTTGCCTTGTCTCCTTCTCTTTGCTTGCTCATAATCCCACCAAAGGAGAGCATGTCCTTTTAGCTTTGTTTTTTCAACCTTCACCATATGTTCTTCTGAAACATCCTCACTTTCAAAGTAAATATCCATAGAAGCTATCCAATCAAGTAATTCCTCTTCATTAATGTTACCACTATAAACAGGAAGATCAACTTTTACCTTGTGAGTACCACATTTTACTGCCTTGAGAAGCTTTACCATCCTTTGATATTTAGGATCTAGATCTTCATCAACATCTTCATAGTCTTCTTCATCTTCTTTTGTTTCACTCTTCCTCAACATCTCTCCTTTTCTTCGTCTCCAAGGCTACAAGCCTTGCCAATACTGCATTATGAGATTCTAGAAGCTTAGCATGCTTCTCCTTCAGATATTGCAATTCTCTAGCAGCACCAACTCCTTTAGGAGGCATATTCTCCAATCAACTTCCTTCAAGCCTACAAAAACCAATCAAATTACCAACAAGGGATCCTTTCCCTGAGGCTCTAATACCACTTTGATGTAGATCTGGGAGGCTCAATCACAACCAAATTGACAACCTGCCTATAAGAGGAATCTAACAAGATTATAATGACCTATTTGAGCAACCTAAATAACTCTCAAAGTCTGACAACCAACTAAAGCATGATTTCACACTTTCACCCCTTGAACCCTAGTAGTAGTGGGAACTCAATTTTTTCCCAATAACTCAAATGTTCTCCAAAACACTAGACAAAATATTGATCGTTTTAGACACCAATTTTAGGGTTATAACACATATCTCAAAGTCAGGTACAAGTCCTTTGGACCAATTCCCCAAAATCACCCCCTCTAGGCTGACCTAATTAGGTTGATTAGGCCTAATTTACAAAGCAACATGTATTTAAACTTATCACAGACCCATGCAACCTTGGGGAAACATTTTTTATGTTCCCAAACCTCCAAAACCATAATTGGATTCCACTAGTACTGATCCGGTGGATATTTCAGTGAAAATTGAAGTGTCTCATTTTTCTCCAGAATCTACACCATTAGAAAGAGCTCAACGTCCTGATTCCAACGCAACTCGAACGAAGTGAAAAGGAGTCTGTTTGTGCAAGTTATGGCCAGTCAAACCTTGGGTCAAACTAGGATCAAGGGGCGTCCAGGAAGCAAAAAAATGATGTCATCAAAAGTTTTCAAAGTTGGCATCATCGTGAAGAGCTTGTCGAGATGATTCCGACGGCGTTCGTTTCGTCGAAATCCGACATCGTATGCTCAAGATACAGCTAGTCAAAGTTTCAGGTTGACTTGGTGGACTTGAAGGTACAATGATGACATCATCATCCGTACAGCTGATGTCAGCATGTGGTGCGAAATCTAAAATGGACCAATCAGAAGTTGACATGTGGCAGTCCGTACGGTCCGTACATGTTGACGTGGCACGATGATGTGGCAGGTGACGTCAGCAAGGTCAGCGAATCATGCGTTGACACGTGTCATTCGTACATCCAGTCAGCATGTCCGTAGCTCAGTCAGCAGGTCCAGTCAGCATCCACCTTGACAGTCCACTCAATAGGCCACGTCAGTTCCACGTCATCAGCTAATTGTCTGACATGTGGCATCCATACGCCATGTTAGCACTACAGTCAACACACGTCATCGTTTAGTCAGCAGTACAGTCAGCTGGTCTGGCGAATCGGGCTTGGACACGTGGTATGGTGAGTTGGCAGAAAGTACAGTTTATTGGCATTCATGTCAGCGACTTTGTCACTGCACAGTCAGCGGTTTCAACAAATGGGAGCTTGCCATGTGGCAAGCTCATGGTGCCACACATGTCTCCGTCGGATCACCTCCTTTGATGTCGGGTTGGTTGAAAAATTGTTTTGTTTGTTAAAATGTTTGTTGGGGGGTTTGAACCCCCAACCTCGCACCACCCAACATAGCCCATAGCCGTTCCACCATATGTATGCTCTTTACTATGAATAGAGCCGGTATTGTTTTGTTAAGGAGCCGACGGGATGTTGAGATTTCTATGGGACCGCTGGATTTGAACCCGGATGTTCGAGTTACTAAAAGTGTAAGTAGCCGTTCGCCCACAAAAACTCCGTTGGAATATATGTGTGGCATCGGTTTTCTTTGTTGAAACCATAAACCGAATGCCTCTAAAATAAAAACAACCTACCCTATTCAAAGAAATAAAAGAAATAAATCAAAACCCATAGGATAAGTTAAGCCCGAAAATGAGAAAAGGGAAGGGCTCTAAAATATTGTAAAGGATTAATATAATCCTATTGGGTATTTAAGAGATTTTTATGTGTAAAATTGGGGGATTTAGTTGTTTTTAGGGGCATTTGGAGAATATTGTAAAATCATATGGTTTTATACCATATTGGGTTAATTTTTTGTATTTAAAGGGGTGTGAGGTGAGAGTGGAGATTAAGTTTTTTTTTTCAGGTGATGAAGTCTTGAAGCTAAGGTGACAAAAGGGAGGTCTTGTAGAGATTTTTTTGAGCCATTCTTGTACGCCAGAGCGCTGTTATGCTGCCGAAGTGCTTGGAGAATGGTTGTGGTGCTTTTGTAATTGATTTTTGGAGTTAATCAGATCGGTCTCTCTATTGGAGTGGACCCGGAGACGTAGTCACATTTGTGACGAACTCCGTTATCAACGCTGTTTGCACTTCTCTTCTTCTCTCTCTCGTATTCAGTTTCTCTTTTAAAGTTTTAATGCATAAGTTTGTTTATGTATGCATGAATTCAAATTTCGTAAACTTGGAATAATCATTGTAAAATTTTAAACATTCCAGTCTGCAATTTAGTCTAGATCCTATACAGATCAAGTACGGACAACTTCATCCCAAACCTGAAAACCCTTATTTTATGCACTATTCATGAGGGTTTATTGAATATGGCACTTCCACAACCTCCCAGACCTCAAAACCAACTTGAACATATTCCAATAGCCCTATGCATGCTTAAAATTTCAAAAAAAAAACCTACCATACAAATTCTATCAAACCCTAGGTTAAGCCCCTCATTTACATTCATTTTTCTTCACAAAACTCACAGTAGCAGCAGGTTTATTACTCTTATTTCTTTCCCTGCACTCTAATCATCCATCCTACCATCTAATCAGACTCCATAGGGCCCCTTACATAAGTTACAGTTTCCACAAATGGTGTAAGGGCCCTTTAAAACATTGTTATGATCACAAACCCTCAAAACAGAGTTTCCCAGGTTGTTCACACTAAATTGACTATAGAATGCCTCAAACTCCTTGTTAAACCTTCAGACCTGGTGCTAAACATAGAAGAAACATGCCCCTACATTATTCAAAATAATTTTTCACAATAAAAGGACTGTACGTTACCGCATAGATCTGGAAAAGTTAGAAAATACAGAAAATTTGTTTCTAACTTGGAGAATTCAATGTATTTCTTCACAACTCCAAAATCAACCTTACATTCAGTGCCTTCATGCCTTGTAAAGGCTTCTTCAAGCCCAACCAACGACCATCCAACTTGCAACTGATTTTTAAAACACTAATGACCGTTGGAGGTCATAAACACACCCTTTTACAAGTTTTGTTAACATATACTTCCATACATTGCAATGGTTATACATTTTAACCCTCCAAAACACTTAAATACATTGAGAACACTTATGATGGTCTATTTAGACCTTATGAAATTCTAACACATGACCTACTACACAAAAAAACACCCTAAACCTACTTAGACCCCTCTTTGTCTTCATTGACAATGACTTCACAAATGTGACCTTGTTTACAAGAATGAATCAATGAGACACCAAATGGTATTTATAGACCTTATTAAAGAAAATAAGAAAAAAAAACCACTTTTTAACCTCCCTAGTTATCATCAAATGATCAACTATGGAGAATGAGGTGTAGGTGCTCCTGCACCAAACATACATCCTAAAACATTGGTAAGAATGACAAAGAGAAGAGAAAGTATTGAAAACGATCCAATCAACCAATGTTGGAGTTTTAGTGATCGACTTACAAGGTCTAACATGAAATTGAGTATTGAAATCAAACCTTTGGTTGAAAAATATTGGCATGATAATACAAGGGTATCATCTAATGCTAGAGATATTTTGAAATTAAGAGTAGGGTCCAAAATTCATGATCCTCATCCAAAAAACCTATTAGACACAACTCAAACCGAATTTTATAGAAATTTTTTACATGATTTAGTGTTACCTAGAAATATTACCATAATTCAAATCATTTGAAAAATGTAAACCTTCGTATGCTAAAATTAATAAGCAACAAATCTCTTGTTGCAAAATGCATGGTCAATTTTGTTATTATTATGACCTTTTTTGATATGTGTGTTGTACTTTACATACTAATATGATTATGTAGGAATGTGGTATTAATATGCCACCTAAAACAATCAAGGATTTTATAACAAGTTTGTTTTGTGAAAGATCTAGTGGACAATTATTTTATTTAAGTTCATGTATTTTTGGACAATGCACTAGTTGTGACAATCTTTCATTCTTAGGAGAATGTATGCATGGAAGTGTTGAAAATGATTTTGAAAAACAATTAGTGGATGTTAAAAGATTGAAGACTATTGAGTATTCTTTAAAGGATGGAAAAATTGGAAAACAATGCGATTTAGTCACAAAAAGAAATAGTGTACATAAATTCATATTAGAATTTAAGAGTAAGACTGTACCAAAATATGTGAAACACTCTCAACATGTTTGATGACTTGATGGAAAATTTCACACATGTAGAAACATATTTCCAGTTGGAAGTATATTATTAGTGGTTGGTTTTGTAGAAAGCTATACTCTTGCTCCACAAGAGAAAATCCAATCACAATATTATAATTTAGTGCAGGTGGTTATGTTTGTTCATATTGTATATAGACATGCAAATGATAGTACCGAGGATGATAGAATTTTTTTGAGGGAGTACCATTTCTATATGAGGATGATCTGCCACAAGTTTTGTATTTTCTTGACATGGCATAGCTATTTGAGATTTGTATATTGTATATAGACCTTGAGATGGCATATGCCACATTTTGTAAAGATTATTTTGAGTTGGCATATATGCCAAATTTGTATATGTACATGTACACAATGAAGATACACTTTTATATATAAAAATCGATATTTGATATATATTGTTCATTGTGTGCATGTTTTCCTATTTTTAAACTTAAAATTTGAATGTATAATCACGTTATAATGGTTGGGCTATGGTCAATAACATGTTATATCTATTGATTTCTTGAAATCTTGCACTTTAATAGTTAATGAATTACATATCATTTTCACTCATAAATTATCATCAAACATTTATATTAACATGTATACTACTATTAAATTTGGTTTCCTTGGAAAACTTCACCAAATTTGATCCCCTTAAGCCATCCTATGAGGACCCCTTAAGCCACCATTTTTCCTAGTACCTTAATTCATAGATCCTAATTATATATATCTAATATGATTGAACATGGGACTGTACTTTGATCACATTCATCATATGATTCAAGTTATGGTTTTTAATGGACATAAATTATATCTAACTAATTTGTTCAACTTAAAATGCATAAATGAAAGTCCATTTGATTACATAAATTATAACTATTTTGATTAGTGCATCAAAATAAATGACATGGAATGCAAATTTTGAATTCTTTGATCCCCTTAAGCCATCCTATTAGGACCCCTTAAGCCATCCTATGAGGACCCCTTAAGCCATCATTTTTCCTAGGACCTTAATTCATATATCCTAATTATATCTATCTAATGTGATTGAACATGAGACATACTTTGATCATATTCATCAAATGATTCAAGTTATGTTTTTTAATGGACATAAATTATATCTAACTAATTTTTTCAAGTTAAAATGCATAAATGAAAGTCTATTTGATTACATAAATTATAACTATTTTGATTAGTGCATCAAAATAAATGACATGGAATACAAATTTTGAATTCTTTGATCCCCTTAAGCCATCCTATTAGGGCCCCTTAAGCCATCCTACGAGGACCCCTTAAGCCATCATTTTTCCTAGGACCTTAATTCATAGATCCTAATTATATCTATCTAATGTGATTGAACATGAGACATACTTTGATCACATTCATCATATGATTCAGGTTATGATTTTTAATGGACATAAATTATATCTAACTATTTTTTCAAGTTAAAATGCATAAATGTAGATGTGTAAATTACTAAAACAATAATAGTCCATAAAATATTGAAATTAATAAAGCCCACAAAACAATAAAACATATGTATATAATCTAGCTCATATATAGAGTCCATGAAATATTGAAACATATATATAGATCAAGTCCATGAAATAATCAAATATTAAAACATGTATATAGAGTTCATGAAATATACTAAAACATATAAAGATCTAGTCCATGTGTGGAATGTACTAAAACATACATACATACACACACACACACATATATAGTCCATGTGAAATGTACTAAAGCATGAATATACATGGGATCTAACTGCTATCGTCCCTAAAATCAAGAGACATCTTCAACCCACATGAACTAGGATGATATGAATCACTCTATACAATAGAAAGAAACTTGAAATCAAATTTATAACGATTTAAACGATTTAATTCAATATAATTTAAAAATCATGAAAATTACCATATGAGGTTGCTCATCTCCTTTGATGTCCTACTTTGCATGCTCTATTACAGGTGCTATGGGTAGGTTGGGACCTGTCTCATGCTATAGAAGAAAAAGAATTTAACACATGAACATATATTCAATTAAAATTTATTTTAATTCATTCACAATGTATAATTATTGATTTTAAATAAATCAAATTTTCAATTATCGTATGAGGCTACTCATCTCCTCTGACATCCTACTCTGTATGTGCTACTACAAGTGTTATGGGCAGGTTGGGACTTGTCTCATGTTATAGAAGAAAAATAATTTAACACATGAACATATATTCAAGTGAAATTTACTAAATAATTAATTCACAATGTAAAATATAATCAAAATTTTAATTACCATTGATTGTTGCTCATCTCTCCCCACATGTTGCATGACATCATCAAGACAAAAAGTATCACTAACAAGGTCCCACAAGGTCAAATAAAGCACATGTGTAAAAATTATGTTAAAACATATATATTCAAGTGTAACAATTTTTGTTTTAATCTATATAAAAGACCTACAAATTGTGCACACATAAAAAAAATTAAACAAATTGAAATGCAGTTGACTCCTGAAATTGTCTTGGGTCAATTGGGTGCACAATACCCATCTTGATGGTGGTGTCAACCTACATAGACATATATTTTTAATATAAGTAAATGCATGTTTGATATAGTGAATTCAAAATAAAAAAAATTCAATATAGCTTTTTAAAATAGTATACATACAAGTGGCTCATACGATACGTAGATGACAATGGAGGAGTACTCACCACACCCTCTGGTGGATCTGACGTGGATGTTAGATGACCCGCCTGAACCAGCATAAATATTTAACAAATTTTCATAACTACATTACAAATTAAAATCAAGTTAAAGTTATTTAGTATATTTAAAAAATCAATCAAAATACCCCAAATGGTGTGTCGAGTTGCACAGGTGTCAACGGAAAAAAAATGATCAAATAAAGAAGTTAATGTCCTTATGGCCATCATCTACACCAAACAATTTATTTGTTAAAATATTACAATTTTTTGATATATGTTCACTAAAAACACGTGCTTAAAATTGTTATGAATTCAACATGTACATATATATCTACCTATGTAGGATGATTTGTAGGGTGATCATCATCACATAGATAATCTACATATGAAGTGATCATCAGATGCTTCGCATGTAGCTGAAGTGGATGCACCATGATTAGATCCAAAATATAATCCATTACAACTCATATAAAAATGAGGTGTTTATGCACATAGAGTGGTACTAGGACCAACTCCACGTGATGCTCCTCCATGGTCTTAGCTAGTAACCCCAGCTACCATCTCAATAGTATGCTCATCGAGGTTAGCCAAGAGTGCACTTGATGATCCTAATGCGAATACCACCACACAATGTTGGATGGGTGTAGGTATAGCAGTAGAAGGAGGATCCATGAGAGGTTGAGAAAGCAATGGTAATTAAGGATCAACACATGCCCCTAACATCTATTGTGGCATGCCACCACCAATACCCTGGAATGATCTGAAATCAAAATAATTGGGTTTCAAACCCATCACAAAATATGCATGTAATTTTCTTAAAAAAATAAAGAGGAACCTCACAATTGACGTGTGCTAGATGATCAAATACCATGCACCACTGATCCCAAAAATTCTCGGCCATCTGTGGATGCCTACACCACCTAATTGATATTATTTTTTTGTTTGGTAGAAGTTGTTGATCTTGGTGATGGGGTCAATAAACTATGGAGCTAAATGGACTTTTGTGATTTTAAGGTCAAGGATTTCCCTATAGGAGAGTCCATCCAAATAAAATAATCTCCTCTCCTCTTTCCATACGTGATAATTGTCTAAGTCTACATCAATAGACTTGATAGCATCTACGTATTAGGTGAGGTGCCATAGATTCTTCATTTTGGATTGCATTAATTTTTTCTTAAATGGATCTTACGTTGTCATTCATTCAATCTTGCAAGAAAGCCTCATCGGATCCTGGGGGTGGAGGTGGGGGGTTTTGAGGTGGAGGGGGTGGAGGTGGAGGGTGTTGAGGTGGAGGGGGCAAAGGTGGGGGGATTGAGAAAATCCTTGACATCAAACTCATCCATGATATAAAGGTGAACTTGCATATATATAATATACAAACAAGTACAAAATTAACTTTCAAGAATCTATGTATAAATTATGAATAAACATATTAAAAACTAGATATTATACATGTTGAGAAATTAAAAGAAATATTTAAATTAAACATATGATTATTTAAAAGAAAAATTAAGATACATACACATGTACATCATTCAACTTTAGCATGTACAAATTTAATTTAAGATCTAATTATTTAATTTTAATACATGTACATACTAAAAAATAAACTCAAAAGATACAGAAAAAGTAAATTTCTAGATAAATTTAATCCCCTTAAATCATTCTCTTTAAAATCTCCTTAATCCATGATATAAATAACCTAATAACCTAATGTTCTATAATAATAACTAACCCTCTATATTCTCAAAGTAATAAATAACCCCTCCTTACCCTATATTGGATCCCTCAAGGTGAAAATGCGAGGAAAGAAGATAGTTGGAATCTAATAATATGGGTTCAAATATATAAAACACTCCTAATAATCCTTTATCAGGCTCCCAAAGCATATATCTACTACTCAAAACCAATTCCCTATAAAGGCCTCAAATGGTAGTCACATTATTTTTGTAAGGTGTTCCAAAAGACTAAAAGTTACCCTAGAAAGACCTAATCAAGGAATGAACTCATGGAAATGGTAAATGGTTGATTTAAGAATTTTTAGAAATTAAGTAAGGTGAACTTCATTTAACACTAACCCTAAAAGCAACAAGAAAGGAAATGAATACAAAATTTAGAAGGGTCCAAATCCCCTTCCCACCCCCTCCTAAATTAAGATAAAATAAATAAGTTATATTTTTAAAGGTTTGGAAGCATATGATATGATATTTTTAATTAGGATGTTTTATAACTCTAAAGAAGGTTTAGAATACTTGATGCTATAAGAAGTTAACTCTATTGGTTTTTCTTGAGACTATGGTTTAAAATAATATGAATACATGTTTTTAAATTTTCTACTAGTTATGATAAAGGAAGAGGAAGTGAAAAAAATTACTTAGACACCCAAATGGAATTTCTATTTGACAAATTTTAGATGTCATTCATATAATAAGTTTGTTTAGGTTGTGGTAGAATTTTATGGAGAAATTTTTGTTTTTTTATGCTTAAATGCTCATAATTAATATAGATATAATTTTTATTTATGGGTATGGCTTGCTACTAGTTTACCAAATATTACTTAGAGTTTAAGGTGGTGATTTTAATATTATTTGAGAATAAATAAGATAAATTGGATGAAATCAAGTTTTGTTGTAAAGATGATGAATTTTGGGGGGAATAAGATGAAAATAATTTGGAACCTAGCTAACTCATTAAATGAAAATAAGATAGATTTTAAAGGGGTTTTATTTACAAGATGTAATAATTAGATATGTAATAATACATTATATTCTCTATTAGATAATTATTGTTTCCATAAACATTTCTTACAATCTTGTAATTTCATTAATAATAGTGATGTGTGCATCCCTAAACACTCTTTGATAACCACATTATTAATGTTTCTATTTTTACTAGAGGATACTCTAATTGAAAAGCATGTAAAGAGGAAGAGCTATTTAACCTCAATGTTAATACAATGAAAGATGGGATTATCTTGATGGTATCAAAGTTATCTTAAATCTTTTGGAGGGTTTTCTTCTATGTGTGAACACATTTAGTGAAATGGAATGGATATGTGTTATCCCATAAAAATATATATACAATTATGGATAAAATTTAAACTTTAAGTTGAAGGAAAATGTCAAAGATTTAGAAGAAAAATGGCAGGGATAGAATACAAGCTTCAAAACTCTCCTTGTAATAATTAATTGCAAGAATAAATGATCAAAATAAGCACGAATGGATATGTCACCAATACTTTTTAGATCAAAAGGATAAAATTAGAGCCAAGATATCTTAGTTCAAGTATGGGGATAAAGGTATCAAATTTTTATTCAATGTAAACATAGCCAATTTGAGGACACAATTTATAGGGAGATGAACAACGCATAAGAGGAGAATTTATTAACATAATAGCTTGGTTGTAGTTGTTTCTTTAGCATTAACTATTCTCTCTTTTCTCTTTTGTTCTTGAATATTCTATTTGGTCTCTTAAAACTTATGAATGGTGCTTGATCTTCATAATGATTATTTTCTTCTTCTTCAATTATTATCATCCTAGAAGGAAGATCATTTGAATTTAAAGGAGGGAGAAATGTATTTTTATTTTAAAGTATTTGAAGTATTATGTTTATTTGATTGTTCCTTCTTAACCTTTTCCACTCCTTGGAAAAAATTATCCAACCACTTGAATCTCGTTATATTCATCACTTTACTTCTATGATTGATGGATGTATGTGTTTTTAGTGATTTACTCTCTATCCTTTCAATTGATTCATGATATACTTTAATATAGTTATAAGAAGGATATAATAGTTTTCCATAATTGGATACACCCTAAGAAACTCTTTAAACATGAAATTATCTAATGAGAGAAGATACAAATTAAGGTTAGTCATTCTTACTTACCTCATGCTCATCCATATTTTCTACTTGTTGTCACGAAAGTATGCACCCTTGCTAAGTGTAGAACTTGGATACCTTGTGAAACATGTGATGATATCCTTGAGTGTGAGCTCAGATAATGGAGATCAACCTCCAAAGAGGGTTGGTTCCCTTGGGATTTCACCTAATCTAGCCTATGCCATTGTTGCTTGTTGAGAAAAGAGAAAACAAAACATCGAATGAAACCTAAACTCTAATAAGGTGATGCACCAAATGACTTTTGGTCTACACTTGTTTACATGAACACCATATGATCAACAAATTTAAACTACAACATACACAACCCAAAAAATTTAACATGTCTCTTGCATAAGTATTTCATGACCAGGTTTGATATCTAGGACAACATTTAGAAGGAGTTGGTAATGTTCTCACAACTTAAAATTTACCCTTAGTTGGTTAAACACAAGTAATGACCTACAAAAGTATATATTTTCTACATGAAGTCAATGAAAACAAGACATAAATCAAGGGGAAAAGGCCTCACCACAAGATTACATCAACCATTTTGAAGCTTGCACAATGAAACAACTTTGAGAAGGTAAAAAACAACTTGTCTTATTGATAAAAGTTCTTATAAACAACATACAGGTCTAAAAATAGTTACAATTCTTATTCTTTTCTAGAAAGAACCTTCATAAGTTCCAATACATGGCTTCAAAATGAGCAAGAAACTATTTTTTTGACTTACAATACATAGAAAGGTCGAAAAGAAACTTCTCTAAGTTTACAATGCTTTTCCCAAAAGTAAAAGAACTGAGCTAGAAAGAAACTAGGTGTGCCTTTTAGCATACCAACCTTTCCTAACTTCTAGTAACTAGTTACAATCTATAAGGCCCCACCCTTTTTGTTTAATGGCTGCAATTTTTTTTATTTTTGGTCATATTTGGTTGAGCATATAACCATAAATTAATGGTACAAATCAGTATAGCTATGTGTTTCTTACTCCCTAGTTTTGACTAGCAATATTGTCATGGTACATTATAAATGAATTGATATAGGATCGGGTTGTTATTTGACTTGATGGTACTTTCAATTGTTCAAAGCTAAGAGTGAATTGTTTAAATTATTAATAGAATTGCTTTTGTATAACAATGTTGGTTATCAAAATGCTCCACCTTTGACATATTTGGTGCTAGTTATTTTGGTTCTTATGAAGAAGCTAATGAATTCTAGTCCTATGAATACAAATGTGTGGCACCCTAGTCAGTAGATTTAAACAATAAATCTTTTGTTCATACCATTTCATATATCCTCCTAAGGTTTGACATGTGTCCTTATAAGTTTCTTTTCTATTGGACCTACACTATGTTTACTATTGTAAATGAGATGTATATGTGTAAGTTTGTGTTGCTTATTATTTTACTATGTTAACTAATGAATATGGGTGAGTGTGTAGTGGAATTTCAATGTGATACTAATGCATATTGCTTAACCTTGCAGTACTCCGTGCAAGTGTGTCAGGAAAGCACTTTTCTTACCTTGTTATATTTTATTATGGCAGAATTATGGATGTTAGTAATATAAACAAAGTGCTATTTTCAATTAGTTGTAATCCATATTATAAATTAGGATTTACTAATTGAATAATGTTTTTGGGAATCCAATAGGTTTATTAATAATTTATTTGTTCCGATTAGCCTTTCAAATAACTATAATATAAAATTGATTTATGAATTGTGTAATGGGTAAAGTCTAAAAAATAATCATTGATATATTGTTCATACAACTAAGTGATGATATGACAATAGTTATACCAGTCATGTACTCTATTTTAATTAAAATTTTGTAATGAAATAGACTTTGATGTAAAAGTAACTATAAAATTGAAACCACGTATATAGCTAAATTTTACTCAAAAATTGGTGGTAATATCTAACTCAATAAATTAAATGCATAAAATAATTCAATATAACAAAACTACATAGCAAAGGATTGAATTGATAAATAAATAAATATATATATAGATTCTATAACAATTATTATCAAACAAATAGATAACCATATTCTACAACTAATTTAGTCTTCAGCCAATATACTAACCTCATACAAGCCTTATGCATCTTTAAAATATCATCACACCTCCTACAATCATTTTCACTTAAATAATTATTGTATTTGGTATTGGCCTTTCACTTCTCTAATTTGATGAGTTGCAGCTTGGAAATAAGGTTTCCACGATGGTTTTAGAGTATGTTTATTAAAAAAATGAGTCTGAACCTCTGTATGATGAAGAGAGGATCACAAATCAAGGGACATTCATAGAGGAGTTTTCTGATTTGGAAAATTCTACAGTAGAAATTAGTGAAGTTGAGCCTTGCTTTGATGAAGTGAGTGAGCGTGAAGTGTTGGACTTTGTGAGTCCTTCATTTGATGAAGACCTTGAAGATGCCACTGATTTTGAGGATGAGTTGAAGATTATTGATAAATTGCTAGAAGGTGAATTTTCAAGAAATCTTGAGAGCATTGAAGTAGAGAGTCTTGATGAAGATGTGGGAAACAGTGAAAATTCAAAGGTTGAACAAGTTGATGCTGTTGTAATTTTTAGGATAACACCTAATGAGGAGTATCTTCACCATTCTTGTGAAGATAATTCAGATTATAAGTGGGAAATTCCCATGCCAAGTGAAGAGCCGATTGATTCCTCAAAGATCCAAGATGAAAAGTATGTTGATGAATATTTTAAAACAACCATTGGTGATGATTCAATGCTTGAATTTGATGCTGCCCTATCATTTGAACATAATAACGAAGAAGAGGAAAAATAAAAAACCATGTAAATTGAAGAACAGAGTGTCCTCTTAGAAGAGTCAATTGATGAGCATGTTGATGGGGAGTTTGTTGGAAGATTTGAATCAACCTCTAATGATAGTTCAACATTGGAATTAAATTGTGTTCAACTATGCTGCAATATAAGTTTGAAAACCTAAAGCTAGGGATATGAATAATGATGGTTGACATATGGGGTTTAAATTGTTAAATATTTAGCTTAAACTATGATGATGCTGATGTTTGAGTTATGTAGAAGGAATTGTTTAAAAAAAAGTATCTTATGAGTGGGGGTTTAACTATGTCATGTATTTAGGAGAATTTGTGAAATTAAATCAGTTCGATATTTTTAATTCAAGATTTCATTTGTTTATGAGCCTCATCTACGTAGAAATGTTATGTAGTATGTTGGTTCTAGAGAAGTCAAATGTGATAAATATCTACTTGTATCATTTTCATTTTGGGTCAGGTTAGTATTGTCTTGATAATATAGTTCTTCCCAAACATCAAATAAGTCTTGTAGTTTAATGGCTAATTTCTTTTTAAATAACCCTAAATTGGCAATTGGTAGTAATTCTATATCTTAATATTGTGTGGATTGGTGTGAGTTATTTATGAGTGAAATTGAAGTCAAGACACCTTGTCAACCTAGTGGTAACTCTTTCTCTCTCTCTGGTTGACCAACCAAATAAGAGTTGGTCCAAACTCAAAGGTTGAACTATGATTCCTCTGCGAATTATATACGTAGGCAAGGCCGTCAAAGACAAGCCCCCGAGGAATTAGGTCAGGCCCTTAGGACTGTTTCTTTTTCTGATTCATGATTTTAGACTACCTTTCTCCTGATATTGTAAACTACCTTTGATTTGTATAGTTTGTTTTGGTGAACATGTGCTAACTACCATTTATCATATGTGTGTGTCAAGTCATGTAGACCTTGCAAGTACATGCATTGGGATTGAGGAATCTTCAATATGATAGAATGTGAGAGGTACGTTAAGTCAACCCTAAATAAGTAGACTCTATTGTTAAAAATAGTAAAACAGTTATATCCTTACTTCTAATTAGTGAGATCAATTACTATAGCCGTATGTAGTGGATTATGTTGTTATTGGATTTTAAGTAAACAAAAAAAATTATTTGCAAAATTAGTAAAGTTGTTGCGGATTTGTTAGGATGTTTAGGGTGTAATATGTGGGCATTACACAATCAATATGTGACACATATCATAGCTATTTGAAAAGGTCAAAATCCTCCTTGGGTGCCTACCATGAGTTCTTAGATACCTAAAAATACTTTTAACTCAGTAAACCCTCCTCTAAATATCTGAATTGAAGGGCACACAATCTACTGAGAGGGAGAGGTGAATTAGTAGATCTAAACAATTACAATAATTCTAGAAACCTTCACAACTACTTATAGTTTTTTTAACATGAAGAGCACTAAACCATACAAGCTAGTAAGTTAAGAAAATAAAGAACACAAGATAACACATAACACTTGATTTTTTTGTGGAAACACAAAATGGGAAAAACCACGGTGAGAATCTCTCACAAGCAGGAATATAATAACAAAAATTTATAATATGAAGTAGGCACCAACCTATTAGAGACACCAATCCCCAAAATATTCAGTAGGCCCCAACCTACAAGAGACACCGATCCCAAAAAGATTCAGTAGGCAACAACCTACAGGATACACTAATCCCCACCAGAACAGAGACACTAATCCCTATTAGAATAATACAACAGGTGGAACACCAATCCTATTGGAACATAAATAATGGTAGATTTGAAATATGACACTAGCAAACACATTGATATGGGCTCACTCTCTTTTCTTCACAATTCTACTACGACACAATATACATCCCACTACTTTCACTGTAATCATTAATTACATTCATACATACATGGATGCACTCTATTTCTTTAAGTTACATCTCCTTTCATACAATGCATATAAACATTTGAAATATATACATGACACTACAATAACATTCTTTTATGTTAGCTAGGGATCTGCAACAACCTAGACAACATGGGAGGGACCTAAATTCAAATTATATAAAATGTGTAATGCACTAGTCCAAAAATTTTTCCAATATCACTTGACACCTTGCACCACCAAAGGAACCTTGAACAAGTTCTATCCTCAATCCACATGCTTGAATTTAATTTTTTATGCTTATAGCTATTACTGTACATGCCTCAAGCTTAGAATAGCTTGATGAGACTTTTGGCACTTCAAACTCCTTTCACACTGATCCATACCACTGAAAACTTAGGAAATTGATAGAAATAGTATAGACATACTCTCTTTCCAAACCATAGAGCTACAACATATTTCTAAAAGAAATGCCACCCATATTAAATAATCTCTTTATCCAAAAGATATCCTTTCGGATAACCACACTCATGTTGACTGGATGCCCAACATGGTATAATAAATGCGTGAACTATCTGAAGGTTGTAACACCATGTAACTGACATGATACAAGATATGGTATATTAGGCAACCTATAGAACCTACTTTTGGAACCTTAAGATTGCTCTCAATACTTGTACTCCTACAATCTTTCTTCATCTTGACAATCTTCACATATGATAGCCTTGACACCATTTTATAACCACTGATAGTAGCAATGACCTACTAACATCAATTTGAAATCAATGACAACCTATGCTCAACAATATCCCCCTTTATCATTGATGGAAAATAAAAAAGTGTTGGGACCACCAAAACAACATAAATAATAAGTCTGACTAATTCATGTGTTGTCCCATTTACTTCCTATATGTAAGATAAGAATTGAAAGATAGAAAGAAAAGAAAGTTATTCTTTCTGAGAAATTCAAAATTCACCTTCTCCATAATTTAGCATTTACTCAATTCATCTCTTTCTCCCCCTATGATGGATATATTCTTTCTAAGAAATTCAACATTTTGAGCTCACTTTCTCTCCCTTTGACATCAATGGTAAATGATCAATATGCTCACTTTCTCCCTTTAATTGATACCAACATGCTCAATTTCTCTATCTAATTGGTATACTACAACATTTGAAACCTTGTTCCTAGATAGAATACCCCTAATTCCATGCACCACAACTTCTAAAAAATATTTTGCAAGAGCACCAACCCTTCTTGTAGCAAGGAGGCCAAGCTCCCCCTCACCCTGTGCTTTCCTATTGAATCAAGAGGAGGGAGTTATAAATCTCAAATTCTATCAGAGAAACTCAAATGTCTCCTTAGGAAATGGCTTCATGAATATATTTGCAACTTGTTCCTTTGTACCAACATATTCCAACTTATTTTTCAACAACCTTCTCTCTCAAGAAATGATATTTAATTGCAATGTCTTTTGTTCTCAAGTGCATCACAAAATTCTTTTAAATGTTTATTGCACTTGTGTTATCACAAAGAATAGTGATAGGATCTTCAAACTCAACCTTCATCTCCTTCAAGTTTTGCTTCATCCAAAGCACCCGAGTGCATCATGATGCTACAACAATGTATTTCGCTTTTGTTGTAGATGAAGAAATTGATTCCTGCTTCTTACTCAACCAAGATACCAAAATATCTCCAAGGAAGAATACACCATCACTTGTGCTCTTTCGGTCATCTATAGATCCTACCCAATCTGCATCTGTGTATGTTGTAAGAGTGAAATTTGCACTCTTTGGATACCAAAGACCAAATTCTTTAGTAGCCTTCAAATACCTGAAAATCCTCTTCACCGCCTTCACACGAGTCTCTTTAGGTGTTGCCTAAAATCTCACAACCATTCCAAATTCCTACATAATATCTAGTCTAGATGTTGTTACATACAACCAATTACCAATCATAGACTGATACAATGTTTGATCTGTCAGAGCATACTCATCATTCTTTCTTAAATTACACCCAGTAACCATAGGTGTTGCAACCAGTTTGTAATCTTCCATACCAAACTTGCTTAACATTTCCTTTATGTATTTGTGTTGTGAAATAAAAATCCCTTTGTCTAATTGAAAAATTTGCAATCCCAAGAAGCAAGATAATTCTCCTAACATATAGACATCTCAAACTCATTCTGTATAGCCTTCTCAAAATTTTTGCATATTTCATCACTACTTCCTCCAAAAATAATGTCATCAACATAGACTACAAATATCAATTTTTTTTCTCCTATTTTTATGTACAAATTTTTGTCCACACAACCTCTCTAGAATTCTTGTTGCTTTACGTATCCATCCAACCTTGCATACCAAGCTCTAGGATCTTGCTTGAGTCCATTCAAAGCCTTCTTCAATCTACAAATGCAGTCCAAATTCTTGGTGCATTGAAATAATTTTGGTTGCTCAATGCAAACTTCTTCTTCAAGCCATCCATTTAAGAATGTTGACTTCACATCCATCTAATACACATTGAAATTCTTAAATGTTGAGAGAGATAAAAACATCCTGATTGCCTCCAGTCTAGCCATTGGAACAAATGTCTCCTCAAAGTCTATACCTTCAACTTGATCATAACCTTTACACACAAGTCTTGCTTTGTTTTGGATCACTTCACCTTCTTCATTCAACTTATTTTTGAATGCCCACTTGGTTCCAATCACATTTTGGTCCTTAGACCTTGGAAAAAGTTCCCAAGTTTCATTCTTTATAATATGACATAGTTCTTCTTCCATAACATCTATACATCCTTGTTCATTGCTTGCTTCTTTGAATTTCTTAGGTTCTATCTTTGATAGTAAAGAAAAATGTACCTATTCTTTAGATCTTTCTAGCATATTATGGATTAGAACTCCACTATCTTCCTCACCAATAATCTGATCTACAAAATATTTTTCTAAACATACTTAGTTGGAGTTTTTAAAACAATCTCATATGGTTCTTCAATGTTACTATGAATTGATTCATCTTCCTCTTCAACTTCTAAAATAATAGTACTATGAATAGTATCATCCACCTTCACATTTGCACTTTCAACTATCCTCTTCAATATTTTGTTATAACATCAGAAAGCTTTGCTTCTTAAAGAATAACCAAGAAAAATATCTTCATCTAACCTTGAATCAAACTTACCTAGATTCTCCTTATATCTCTTGATGTAGCATTTTTTGCCAAAATTTTTGAGGTTCCTTACTGATGCTAGTCTTCCTTTCCATAACTCATATGGAGTCTCCATCTTGCAGGTATGATCTGAACTCTATTCAGAATGTATACTATTGCCTATGTAGCTTCTCTCCATTACATATCTAGAAAATTTTCTTGAAATAACATAGTTCTTTCCATTTCCTATAAAATCCAGTTCCTCCTTTCAACAACTCCATTTTGTTGTGATGTTCTAGAGAGAAAATTGCTTCTAAATTCCATGCTCTTCACAAAATCTCAATTCTCAATTGTAAATTCTCCACCTCTATCTAATCTTATGAATTTGATCCTTCTTCTAGTTTCATTCTCTATCATAGCCTTAAATGCTTTGAACTTCTCAAAATATTTTTACGTCTCTTTTAAATATATAATCCAAGTCATCCTCGTATAAAAATCAATCAACATCATGAAATACCTATCTCCTTGTGGACTTTGAGTTCTCATCGGTCCACATAAAGATCTGTATGTACCAAAGCCAATGGATTTGATGTGGAGTACTCCTTAGCTAGATATTTTTTCTTTGTCTGCTTTCCTTCATGATATGTCTTGCAACTGATTGATTGAGGTTTCTTGATTCTTGGCATATCTCGGAACAACCCTTTTGAACTAATCTTGATAATATCATCAAAATTCATATGTCCTAACCTTTTGTGCCAAATCCAACTGTCATCCTTCTATGCAGTAAGACATCTCTTTCCATTCAACTCACTAAGGTGATAAATATCACTATTTTCCATGCTTCCTTCCACAATCATTTCACCAATACTATATTTTCTTATTTCACAACCATCAGCACTAAAGGATAATTAATAACCCTTATCACACATCTGACTGACACTCAACAAATTATGTTTTAAACCTTCAACATACAAAATATCATGTTTCTTTGTCTTACCACCATCAAGACTTAAAGTACCCTTATCATATATTTTAGCAATAAAATTGTTTCCAATAGTAATTGAACCACCTTCAAATTCCTTGAAATTCATGAACTTACTTTTATCTCCAGTCATATGACTAGAGCAATTGTTGTCAATGATCCACAAGTTCTTCCTCTCTTTTTGAGCATGCAACATTGTTTGAGCAATCAAAAACTTCTTAGAATTCTCTTTCGAAACCTTCTTCTAGGATTTCTCTAGAACATCATTCTTTCCTTTTTCTAGTAATAGGGAACTCACAAAATTACTTATGTAGTTCCTTACAATATGTCCAAAGTTGTTGTACTTGAAATAAATAACATTGAAATGGAACAGAGGTGTAAACAAATTATTACTTACAAAATTATTTCTTCTTACCAAAAATCTTCTACAATCCATAGCCTTATGTTCAAATCATCACAACCAAAACAATAACCAGAAAAAGAAAAAAATGACCTAGTATTGTATCCTTGTCCATTGGATCTCCTCCTTTTGTTCTGCACTTGAATAAATCCATCATTCTAAGTCATGCTTCCATTACTTGTCAATGTCCTCTCTGATTTTGAAGTTTTGGAACCTGTCACCTCTGGACTTGCCTTAGTATTCTTATCTGGTTGTTCTGTCACCTTTTTCTTCTAATCATCAAAAATGACTATGGATTTTCCATGCGAAACTTTTTGACCTTCTAATATTTGATCTATGGTTTTAGTACTTTTACTGAACTTCAACTATAGCTGCTGATTTGCCTTCTCAAGCTCATTTTTGGCTACAACAATTTTTTCCTCAAGCTTTTCACAGTCTTTGTCTCTTGCTAGTAGCTTTTCTATTAGAAAATCTTCAACTCTCTTAGCTTCTTCTGCTTGAGTCTTCAGATCAACAATGATGTTTTCAACAATGTTCTTGAATATTTTGCTATTTTCTCTTTGGATCTTACTTCTTTTGTAAATATGATATTCATCTTCTTGATCTCTCTTCTGGCCCATAACAAATTCTCCATAAGATCTTCTTTATCATCATTTTCCTCACAACCCATTTCAACATCACCATCAGTAGTTTCAAAATCCATGAATACAAATTTTCCATTTTCATCACTAGGTGCATCTTCATCTTCTTCTTTTGTAGAATATTATTCTTCTTCTTCTTCATTAGTATAAAAAAAATTATTCTTTCTCTGTCCTTTGGATCTCTCTGAAAATACTTCTTTTCATTTTTTTGTTCAACATTGTTTTCTTATGGGGACACTTAGCCATAAAATTTCCAACTTCTCCACAATTGAAATACTTGAAAGGTAATTTACCTTTATACTTACTGGAACCTCTATGCAAATTTCTGACAAAATTTTCTTCTTTTGGATCTTATCCACAATCAAAATCTTGATCAACCTGCTTTAGACATACTCTAAAAGCAACTTCTTTTCTTATAGAATCTTCACTTTCAAATCTCATCTCAAATATAGTTAATGTTCTATGTAACTCAATCAACTTTAAAGTATTCACATCTTTAGCTTCTTTAATGGCTGAAATTTTAGGATGAAACCTTCTAGGTAAGGATTTGAGTACCTTCTTCACAATAATCTTCTCATCTAGGGTTTCACCAAGACCTCAAATATGATTGAAAACTTCATCAACCTGGAGCATGAATGCAACAATGTTCTCATATTCTTTCATCCTTAGACCTTCAAACTGAGCTCTATAAATCTGTAACTTGGCTCCTTTGAATTTTTCATCACCTTCATAGATAGTTTCCAAATTTTCCCATATTTCCTTTGTTATTATGCAATCCATCACTTTAGAAAAATCAATGTTAATCGACCCACATAAAAGAGCATTTCTAGCCTTAGCATTGATTTCATAAGCCCTCTTTCCAATATGATCCCTAGGAGGTTCTTTTAGGGATTTCATAACCTTCTACAACTATATTCCATATATCCATTCCAATAGCCATCAAATATGAATCCATCCTAACTTTCTAAAAATCAAAGTTAGATCCATAAAAAATTGGTACTTTGTTTCTAGAAGAACTATCCTATGCCATCCCGGATCTACCTTAAGCTGTTAGACTCTTTCAAAGGAACTTATCTCTAATACCAATTGAAGGGAACACAATCTACTAAGAGGGGGGTGAATAAGTAGATTCAAACAATTATGTAACAATTTTGGAAACCTTCACAACAATTTATAGTTTTTTTCAACATGAAGAGAACTTAACCATACAAGATAGTAAGTTGAGAAATTAAAGGAAAACACAAGATAACACATAACACCATATTTTTACATGGAAACCCAAAATGGGAAAAACCATGGTGAGAAGCTCTCACAAATAGGAATATAATAGTGAAATTTTACAATATGAAGTAGGCACCAACCTACCAAAGACACCAATCCCCAAAAGGTTCAGTAGGCACCAGCCTATAGGAGACACCAATCCCAAAAATATTCAATAGGAAACAACCTATAGGAGACATAAATCCCCACTAGAACAAAGACACCAATTCTTGTCGAAACAATACAACAAGTAGAACACCAATCCTACCATAATAGAAATAATGGTGGATTTGAAATATGACACTAGTAGACACACTGATACTAGCTCACTCTATTTTCTTCACGCTTCTACTACGACACAACTATACATCCCACTACTTTCATTTTAATCAATAAATACATTCAAACACACATGGATGCATTATGTTTCTTCAAGTTACATCCCATTTGATACAATTCATCTAAATATTTGAAATATATACATGACACTTCATTAACACTTTTCTATATCAGCCAGGGATCCGCACCAACCTAGAAAACATAGGACAAACCTAAATTCAAATTATATGAAATGTGTAATGCACCAATCCAAACTTTTTTCCAAAAACACTTGACACCTTGTGCCACCAAGGACACCTTAAATAGGTCCTATCCTCACTCCACACTCTTGTATTGAATTATGCACGCTTGTAGCCGTTACCCCACATGCCTTGAGCTTGAAATAGATTGATGAGACTTTTGATACTTCAAACTCCTTACACACTAAGTTGTGCCACTGGAAACTAAGGAAACTGATAAAACTAGTATAGGCATACTCTCCCTCCAAACCGCAGAGCTACGACACATTTATGAAAGAAGTGCCACCCATATTAAATAATCTCTCTGCCTAAAAGATATCCATCTAGACCACCACAATCATGCTGACTGCATACCCAACATGGTATAATGAATACATGAACTATCTAAAGGCATTCACACCACAACTGACATGATACAAGATATTATAAATTATCATAACAATCAAAAACTGCATCAACCAGAAGCATGAAAGTAGCAATTTTCTCATCTTCTTTCATCCTTAGACCTTCAAACTAAGCTCTATAACTCAACGGATTGGATTCTTTGACTTTTTCATCACCTTCATAGATAGTTTCCATTTTTTCCCATATTTCCTTTATTGTTCTGCAATCCATCACTTTTGAAAACTCAATGTTAGTCAAACCACATAAAAGAGCATTTCTAGCCTTAGCATTGATTTCATAAGCCCTCTTTCCAATCTGAACCCTAGGAGGGCTTTTAGGGATTTCATAACTTTCTACAACTATATTCCATATATCCATTCCTATAGCCATCAAATAAATTTCTAAAAATCAAAGTTAGATCCATCAAAAATGGGTACTTTGTTTCTAGAAGAACTATCCTATGCCATCCCAGATCTACCTTAAGCTATTAGAATCTTTCAAAGGAACTTAGCTTTGATACCAATTGAACGACACAAAATATACTGAGAGGGGGGTGAATAAGCATATCTGAACAATTATGGAAACCTTCATAGCTAATTTATAGTTTTTTCAACATGGAGAGCACTTAACCATACAAGCTAGTAAGTAAAGCAATTAAAGCACAATACAAGATAACACATAACACTATAATTTTACATGGAAATGCTGAATGGGAAAAAACATGGTGAGAAGCTCTCACAAATAGGAATATAATAATGAAATTTTACACTATTAAGTAGGCACCAACCTACTAGAGACATCAATCCCCAATAGGTTCAGTAGGCACCAACCTATAGGAGACACCAATCCCTAAAATATTCAGTAAGAAACAACATGCAGGAGACACTAATCCCCATTCAAATAGAGACACCAATCCCTATTGGAACAATACAACAAGTAGAACACCAATCCTACCAGAATAGAAATAATGGCAGATTTGAAATATGACACCAGTAAACACACTGATACTGGCTCACTCTCTTTTCTTCGCACTTTTGTTATGACACAATTGTACATCCCACTACTCTCGTTGTAATCATTAATTACATTCAGACACACATGGATGCACTTTGTTTCTTCAAGTTACATCCCATTTCATATAATGCATCTGAATATTTGAAATATATACATGACACTACATTAACACTCTTCTATGTTGACTAAGGATCTACACCAACCTAGACAACATAGGATATACCTAAATTCAAATTATATGAAATGTGTAATGCATTGGTCCAAAATTATCGCCAAAATCACTTGACACCTTGTGCCACCAAGGGAACCTTAAATAGGTCCTATCCTCACTCCACATGCTTGAATTTAATTTTGCACACTTGTAGCTATTATCGCACATTCCTTGAACTTGGAATAGCTTGATGATACTTCTAATACTTCAAGCTCCTTACACACTAATCCATGCCACCAAAAACTCAAGAAATTGATAAAACATACTCTCCCTCCAAACTGCAAAGCTACACCACATTTATAAAAGAAGTGTTGCCCATATTAAATAATTTCTTTGCCCAAAATATATCCTTCTGGACCACCACAATCATGTTGAATACATACCCAACATGGTATAATGAATACATTAACTATGTGAAGGAATTCATGCCACAACTGACATGATACAAGATATGATAAATTAGACAGACTACACAACCTACTTCTGTAACCTTAAGATTATTGTCAATACTTGTACTCCTACAATCTTTCTTCATCTTGACAATCTTCACATATGATAGCCTTGACACCCTTTGATAACCACTGATAGCAACAATGATCTGTTGACATCAATTTTACATCAATGACAACCTATGCTCAACATGAATCTACCCCTGTATTTCCTCAAATTTCTATCCAAGTCACCCCAATTTCCTTAAATGCTTGTAACTGATTCTTTTACATCTCTATTAGATAGGTGAATGATTGGTTGAATTGCCTTCTAGATGGCTTCTAACTACCCAAACTAACATTCATATCCTCCAACTGGTCATTATTGTCTTGCAACTATCAAAATTTGATTTGTCACATATGTCACTAGATTAAATATGCCTCCTTTCAATGTTGGGAAATATCTCCTTTTATTCTCTCCTATAAAAACTCCAATAAAATCTCCATCATAGCATAGATTGCTCCAGGTCTGCTCATGAAGAGGACTTCCCTACTATCATATACTTGCATTATTGGATTATTGTCCTTCCTAACTATCCTCTTGTTCAAAAAAAAAAAAAAACCTTGTCTATTGTATATACTTTGTCATTTTGGATTAGCCTAGACCTTTACAATCTTCCTCATATTTGCTATCTTCTTTTCCCACTTTGGAATCTTTTTTTTTCTCCACTCATATTTCAAGTACAATTTATCAAACTCTTCACCTCAAATTTCATATTCCTCCTTCAAATGTGCCGAATCTATCATGGAAAATAGATATTCCATCTATGAAAGCCTCTCTTTTGATGCCATTAGATGTTTATTCTTTTCTTGTATTCTTGAAGAAACCTTACTAGAGACCTTATTGTCCCCATGAAAATTTTCCTCAAGTTCAATCACATTTGCATATTGTAAGGACAAGAGGATTGCAGCCATCTCCTTTTCTCTGTCATGCTTGTAAGTGTCATCCACCCATACATGTGACAAGGAATATCATTTCAAATGTTACTTATGATTTCCCTCTAAACTTCTTTGCTTCTTCATTATGTTCATGGAACTTATGTTCAACTATCATACATTACAAATCACTATCACCATTGGATTTGATCATGCTCTTAAAACTCTGCCCTATTCATTATGATAGTCATGTAACTATCCTTTTCAATTGCTATGCAAAAATTTATCCTCTATCCCTTTTATCTTACTTCATTATTGTGCAAAAACCCTTCACTCCACTTTGCATTACTACCCTTTAGCTTTTCTTTGCCACCTTTTCCATAGTGTTTCCCTCAAGGTTGCCATAATAGTTTTATTGTCCTCTTGACTTATCCTTCCAGGCATTATCCTTTGTAATATTTTCATGCTTTTTCATTGTGTTCTCTAGAAAGCCATGTAATACTGTTAAACATTGATTGTTTAGGTCATTGTGTTCCTTTTATTATTGCCTTAAAGGTTTGATTGTCACTCATGTTACCTCTAACATTGATCCTTAAACTACCTACTATGCTCTCTATTATGGTCTGATTGACATCTCATGTATTGACCTTTTATTGCTAACTCTACCATGTCTTGTTTCCTATGATCAATTTTATTGCTATTGTGACTTCTATCACTCACTTTAATGACTTTAAATCCTTGGATTTCCCATTTGTTAATATATACTTATAAGAATCTTCCTAATCTTTTGTGCATTTCAGAATTACACATGGAAACCCCTTCATTCTATGCTTTTCAAGTCCTCAATGGTCATATCATCATTCTTTGTCTTATTTATTGTCAAAACTTGCCATACATGCTTAATAATGCTCACTATGAGGGAATATCATGTTAAAGCATGTTTTATATAAACTACCCTTTTGTAGGACTATTCATGGGCTTCTGACATGTCTTTTTTTACATGTATTTTTTTGCATGTATCTATTTCTGTATTTGATTGTGTTAAAGCTTTTATTTTTCCATCAAATCCATGCAAAAATAGATACATACAACAATATGGATTGTGGAAATCTATTGTCATTAATGTATTTTTTTGTTATGATAGTCACCTCATGCCCTATTATGATTGTCCTTTACATTGTCATCTTTCATTTGTCATTTCTCAATCATAAAAACTTGGTCCTTTCCAATGGCAATGTGCATATTGGAATTCCATTCAACATCTTTTTCTTTGAATTCTTTGTGACCACTTGAAATTTTGCATGCATGGATTCTTATGAAGACCAAAAAGATAGTAAAGACCAAGATTGTTTCCCTTATAGTTGATGACTGAACTGTGATGTTCTTTGATTGTAGTGACTAGCTCCTTTATTCTTGTTATGAAGATCTATGTCCATTATGAACATATGAAACTCTTACCACTGCAAGAGATGAGAATATACCCTACTAACTTGGTAGTATTTGTAAAGGAAAATCAACAAAGATGTGCTTGGAAGGAGAAATGGGCAATAATATACTATTAATAGTTCTTTCCACTATTTTTTCTATGACTGTCATCAGCCTTCAAACTACCCTTTTGCATTGTCTATGTACCTCTTCAACCATTTTCAATGCAACACTACCCACACTTTTCAATTCTAGTTACTTTTATATGCAAATTTCCCCTCTAATGTCACTTAAGGTTTCTAAGTGCCAAGCTGCAAGAATTATTCATTGATGACCAATGTGTTGTCTCTTCTCCTAAAATAATCTCATCAACCTCATTATCCTCTTTGTGTTTATGAAATCCTTCATTTGTATGGGCTTCCTTATGCAATATGCCATTCTTCCTTTCTACACTAACACTATATAATTATCTGAAACATCTCACAACTATCATGTGCAACTCTCTATCTTTTATTCAAACTATGAACATTATGCTTGACCATCCTCTTTAACACTTTGAAAATCATGAAATTTTTTATTGTTGCCCATGACCTGTTACTTCATAACAAATTTTGTATTGAGACCATTACTCATTCTACCAATCACACATCTTTCTTGGAATCTTCTAACCCTATGGGAAGCACGACAATCCAAAAACATGCATATGACAAAAATAAAATTGTTGTTCTAGTACAGTTCTTGATAACTCTTGACTTGTGCTCCATTTTTAATTATTCTACAAGCAAGTCTTGTCTATCTATCTACAGTGATATGAGGAAACTCCTTTTCTATACATCCCTATCATGAAGACTCATTCCTTTCTGTCATGTAACTCCTTCTTTCCCTTTGGTCACTTTGCATACTCAATTGTCCTTTACTTTTTATGATCTAAAAATATGCTCTTATCTTTACTCTCGAGGTAAAAGGCCTGCAACTCTTTCTATACACAACCCCATAGACTATTACTCATTTGATTAAAGAATCATCCCCGTTTTCCATAAAAATTATGTTGACTGTCATGAATGGATTGTTGCCATATTTATTATCATTTCATGTTGATAAGATGATAGTAAGACAAAACAAAGTATCTATATAAACATCATTTTTCATGATAATACTTTGTGGATGGTTTCATGAATGGCTATTGTTACCTATTTTGAACAATAGGGTTCTTATAGGCTATGGAAGTGGTATTTTATCCCTTTTCTTTGTTAAGAAATCTTGATAGACTTGTTTGTTCACAGGTAGGGTACCATACCCTTTTGAGTATATGGAATTTTTTGACCTTATAACTACCCTTTTTCCAAGCAAATATCATAAGCATAAAAAATAAGCAACCAATGATTTCTTTTTTGGTTCGATGATATTGAAACAAAAAATGATAACTAATTCAAAGAAACCAAAACCTCACATAGTATATGTGTAAAATGAGAGCTCTACACAATGTCTATCTTCCTAGTTAAGAGTTTATAGTTTCTATTGGAGCTCATTAACTAATATAAAAGTTTCTCAAGCATTTTGAGGCCCTCAAACTTCATGAACATGCAAAATATCACATTATAATAGTTCACTACATAACTTTAGATAAAACTATCTTCCTGAATGTCATTCTTCATCCATTGTCCCTTAACTACGCCAATATATAAACTAGCATGAAAATCCCTATATGTAAATGAAGTTTAAACGTCATTCATGACATTTTATGTTCCTCATGATGAATAAGATATATCTTCCTCACAATATAAGGATTAAAACAAAATAGAGCAATAGACCTACTTCTTTTCCCTCTCTACCACGTGGAAACAATTATTGAGATCTCTCTCTTTGTGCAAATTGTCAAAAACCTTTTTAGCTTCTAGCAACGTTCCATTACTCCTCCAATCGTGGATACAACGTGATCTTGAAGCTATGAATCCTTTAGGTAGAAACCACTAGGTGTTGGTCTCTCTCTATCTTCATGGATGACTCTTTCCAATAGCCAACACAAAAAATGCTAAGTTTTCTTCATGCTACATGGATGAAGGGAGAATGAAAATTGAGCTCCTTTTCTCTTTATTTCACTTTTGGCATTGAGAAGTATCATGTAAATAGCCTCCATTTTGTCTAAATGTTTAGCATTCTAATTGACCTTTGGCACTTAAGACTCATTCCTCTACCTTGACATTAGATTTTAAAACTATAAAATCTTCCTATTTTCCTTAATAACCCTTTGAGGAAAATAAATATATAAATGGTGATAAAAATACCAACATTTTTGGTGACCTTTCAGAGATGTTTTCTTGCTAAACATGGTGAACATCTTCCTTATACTATCCATTGGGCATAGAGAGTCAAGAAGACCTTGAAAAAAATTCAAATAGACCTTAACATTGTTGTAGCATTTCAAAAACAATTCTTGACACCTTCAAACTCACCCAAACTACCTAAGAAAAATCAAAACAAGAATAAAACATAGTTGACCAAATGTGCAACAACACTTGGAGGAATGAAAAGACACCTAAAACCTATGTGCAACAACACTTATTGACTCAAAGAAACCCTATCCTAACCTATACTAACCAATGTATTCAAACAAATCCATAAACTCCTTTTGAAAAATAACTTCCATTTCTGATCAACTTACAATGGTTCACATGTTCATGAATAACCAAGAGGAGCTAAAACATAGATACATAGTCAATGAACAACTGAAATGCTTCTTGAAGAACATAAGCATACCCACTTACCCTTTGAATTTGGCCATACATACTTCTGGTTTGCAATGGATAAGTAAGTTGGATTTGTTCCTCTTTAGTTGCAACTTCATGGTTGGGTGCAAGCATGAATTGTGATGCTTTGTTGACCTCCGTACTGGCTAGATTTTTTATGGGACATCCTCGTGAAAGGATAAACTTTGAGATATCCCTATTGGTTTCTTCTTTTTGGACCACTTCTTTAACGCCATGCAGATTGGAATGATTTGGTTCATGTCCAAATGGTCACTTTCTCCTCTAGTTTGTGGTCATAATTTTTTAATTCAGGAAGCGCTATCTTGGCATCAATATTTGAACAAAAGTCTTCCATGATGTTGGAGAAAATTTCTTCATCAATTCTTAGCTTGTTTCCCTCATGTATTTCAATATTCACACTCTTCATAACATTGTTGTCCCTATTTTTCTCTTGGTAGACCAACACCTTATCAAGATTGTTTGTATCTTTCAGTTGTCTCAAAGTTAATATTGATGTTAGTATGTGCATGTCTTCTTCATCTTGTTCAATGAAAGAAGGTGGCTCATCAAACTAAAATGTAGAATCTTTTTCTTCACCACCCCCTTCTTGCTTGTTGTTTTGCTCTCCAAGCTGATCTTCTCACAATAAGTCTGATTTTTTGTTTTGTCCATCATGTGCAAGCTCATCAACTGCAAGTTGTTCTTCTCTTACCTCAAAATAATCCTCCTCTTTTTCATTAAAACAACTATCTCAATAAACAATAGGTCCACCCTTGCAAAGGGAAATGATGCTAGGACAAGAAGGTTGATTTGGTGGATGGTTTTCAAAAGTTTGCTAAGTTTCATGAGGTAGGAAAAACTCTTGTGGAGGATTTTATTGAGGAATAGTAGATTGACTTTGCTCAAGCATAGATTTTTGCAATGGAGAAGTACCTCCAAAACTTGGTATTTCAAATTTAGAATACTTACTTGAGTATTCAAGAGGCTTATCTTGTTTGAAACTTGGAAACTTGTACTTAGGAGCCTCCTCTTTCATGGGTTGATTTGGAATGCAAGAGTTTGATTGGAATTCTAGCCTTTGTACTTGGGCAAGTAACAACTCCATATGTTCTTGTTTGGAAAAAAGTTCTTTTGCAAGAGACTCCTCATATTGTTTCTTTTGTGTACATCTATATCTTGCTGGTACTGGTAGGCTTGCTAAGCCAACTCCTCTTGCTGCAAATAAAATTCTTGTTGTCTCTTGATGTCACCCAACTGCTTATTAAAATCTATCAATATGCTTTTGATGTCACTAATCCCTATATTGTCAGTATCATGGGACTAGCTAGGAAATCAACAATATTAGTCTGGCATAGAAATGATTTCTTGAGACTACTTAAAAGGCTACCAAGAAGATTGAGCAAGGGTGGGTGGGTGGAAAAAATGGTAAGTATGTTGATAACCTACTGTTATAGGGTCATTTGGGATGAAAATAACAAGATTCTCTATTTGGTATGGCTGGAAAGAGGGTATATGAACAAAATATTCATGAAATGGAGGTGAAAAGATATATTATCCATAAAAATTTGACATATTAAAGTATTGAAACAACTAGAAAATTTCTTGGAAATGCTGTAAAATGATTTTTTTTATAGATTTGTTTTCTTTATAAATTGAACTTTCCAACACTTAGTCTGCTTGATCCAATAAATTTGAGCTTAGAGTCACCAAGTGTGTGAAAATTTTCCTCCAAAGGTAGATATTGTTGACATACACACCAAATATCAATAATGAATGGACAAGTTTTAAACTTTGATAGCTCAAATAGTCCCACCGAGCATGCCAAAAACTGTTGTCATGGAAGTATGCACCATGCTAAGTGTAGAACTCAGCTACCTTGTGAAACATGGGATGATCTCCCTAAGTGTGGGCTCAAATAATGAAGATCAACTTCTAGAGAGGGTTGGTTCCCTTGGGATTTCACCTAATCTATCCTATGCCATTGCTGCTTGTTGACAAAAGAGAGAAGAAAAATATAGAATAAAATCTAAAATCTAATAAGGTGATGCATCTAATGAATTTTGGCCTGCACTTGTTTATATGAACACCATATGATCAACAACTTTAAACTACAATATACACAACCCAAAATTTTCACTTGTCTCTTGCATAAGTATTTCATGACTAGGTTTGATATCTAGGAGAACATTTAGAAGGAGCTAGAAATGTTCTCACAACTTAAACTTTACCCTTAGTTGTTTAAACACAAGTAATGACCTATAAAATTACATATTTTCTGCATAAAGGCATTAAAAATAGGACATAAATCAAGGGGAAAAGACCTCACCACAAGATTACATCAACCATTTTGAAGCTTGCACAATGAAACAACTTTGAGAAGGTAAAAAATAACTTGTCTTATTGATAAAAAAAATGCTTATAAACAACATACGAGTCTAAAATTAGTTACAAAGTTTATTCTTTGCTATAAATAACCTTCATAGGTTACAATACATGGCTCCAAAATGAGCAAGAAACTGATTTTCTAAGTTACAATGCACAAAAAGGTTAGAAAGAAACTTCTCTAAGTTTACAATATTTTTCCCAAAAGTGAAAGCACTAAGCTAGAAAGAAACTAGGTGTGCCTTTTAGCATACTAGCCTTTCCTAACTCCTAGTAACTAGTTACAATCAGCATGTGACACATGTCAAAGCTATTTGAAAAGGTCAAAATCCTCCTTGGGTGCCTACCATGAGCTCCCAGATACTTGCAAATACTTTTGACCTAGTAAACCCTCCTCTAGATATCTGAATCTACCCTATTTCCTCAAACTGTTATCCAAGTCACCCCAATTTTCTTAAATGCTTGCAACTATTGCTTTTACATCCCTAATAGATAGGCAGATGATTGGTTGAAGTCCTTATAACTATCCATACTAAAATTAATCTCCTCCAATTGGTCATTACTGTCTTGCAACTATCAAAGTTTGATTTTTCACACATGTCACTAGTTGAAATCTACCTCCTTTCAATATTTAGAAACATTTCCTTTTATTCTCTCCTTCAAAAACTCCAACAAACTATCCATCATAGCATAGATTACTTTAGGTCTACTAATGAAGAGGACTTCCTGACTATCATATACTTGCATTCTTGGATTGTTTTCCTTCCTGATTGTCCTCTTGTTTAGACAAAAACAAACCTTGTCTCTTGTATATACTCTACCATCTTGGATTATCCTAGACCTTTAAAATATTCCTTACATTTGCTATCTACTCTGCCCACTTTGGAATCTTCATGTTTTTCCTCACTCATATGTCAAGTATAGTTTATCAAACTCTTCAACTCAAATTTCATATTCCTCCTTCAAATGTGTAGACTCTATCATGGCAAATAGATATTCCATCTGTGAAAGCCTCTCTTTCAATGACATTAGATGTTTATTCTTTTCTTGTATTCTTGAAGAAACCTTACTATCCCCATGAATCCCTACCTCAAATTCAATCACATTTGCATATAGTAAGGACAAGAGGATTGAATCCATCTCCTTTTCTTTGTCATAATTGCAAGTGTCATCTACCCATACATGTGACAAGGAATATCATCTTAAAGGTTACATATGATTGTCCTCTAAACTTCTTTGATTCTTCATTATGTTCATGGAATTTATGTTCAACTATTGTACATTATAAATCATTGTCAACATTGTATTTGATCATGCTCTTAAAATCAACCTTGTTCACTATGATGGTCATGTAGCTATCCTTTTCAATTACTATGCACAAAGTTGTCATCTATTCCTTTTATCTTACTTCATTATCATGCAACAACCCTTCACTCCACTTTGCATTACTACCCTTTAGCTTTTCTTTGCCACCTTTTCTACTGTGTTTCCCTCAAGGTTGCCATAACAGTTTGATTGTCCTCTTGACTTATCCTTCGAGGCATTATCCTTTGTAAGACTATCATGCTTTTTCATTATGTTCTCTAGAAAGCCATGTAAGATTGTTATACATTGATTGCTTAGGTCATTGTATTTCTTTTGTGATTGCCTTAAAGGTCTAATTGTCACTCATGTTACCTCTAACATTGATCCTTAAACTACCTACTATGCTCTCTATTATGGTTTGATTGACATCTCATATATTGACCTTTTCATTGCTAACTCTGCCATGTCTTGTTTCCTATGATCAAGTTTATTGCTATTGTGACTTCTATCACTCACTTTAATGACTTTAAATCCTTGGATTTCCCATTTGTTAATATGTACTTATAAGACTCTTGCTAATATTTTGTGCATTTCAAAATTACACATGGAAACCCCTTCATTCTATGCTTTTCAAGTCCTCAATGGTCATATTATCATTCTTTGTCATATTTATTGTCAAAACTTGCCATACATGCTTAATAATGCTCACTATGAGGGAATATCATGTTAAAGAATGCTTTATCTAAATTATCCTTTTGTAGGACTATTCATGGGATTCTAGCATGTATTTTTTTGTTATGACAATCACCTCATGCCCTATTATGACTATCCTTTAGGTTGTCATATTTCATTTATCATTGCTCAGTCATAAAAACTTTGTCCTTTTCAATGGAAATGTGTATCTTGGATTAACATTCAACATCTTTGTCTTTGAATTCTTTTTCTTGAAATTTTCCATGCATGGATTCTTGTGAATACCAAAAAGATAGTAAAGATCAAGATTGTTTTCCTTATAGTTGATGACTGAATTGTGACATTCTTCAACTGTAGTGACCAACTCCTTTATTCTTGTTATGAAGACCTATGTCCATTATGAACACATGGAACTTATACCATTGCAAGATATAAGAATATACCCTACTAACCTAGTAGTATTTATAAAGGAAAATCAACAAAGATGTGCTTGGAAGGAGAAATGGGTAGCTATATACTGTTGCGGTTTCTTTCCACTTTTTTTTTCTATGACTGCCATCAGCCTTCAAACTACCCTTTTGCATTGTATGTGTACCTCTTCAACCATTTTCAATGTATCACTACCCACACTTTTCAATGTCACTAAATTTTATATGCAAATTCCCTCTCTAATGTCACTTAAGGTTTCTAAGTATCAAGCTGGAAGAATTATTCATTGATGACCAATATGTTGTCTCTCCTCTTGAAATCATCTCCTTAGCCTCATTATCCTCATTGTGCTTATGAAATTATTCATTTGGGTGAACTTACTTATGCAATCTATCATTTTTCTTTTCTACAATAACACTGTATAATTATTTGAAACATCTCACAATTATCATATGCAACTCTATGTCTTTTATTCAGACTGTGAACATTATGCTTGACCATCCTCTTTAAAACTCTTTGACTATCATGAAATTTTTTATTGTTGCCCATGAACTATTACTTCATAACACATTATCTATTGATACCATTAGTCATTCTACAAATCACACATCTTTCTTGACATCTTCTAACCCTACGGAAAGCAAGACAATCCAACAACATGCATATGATAGAAAGAAAACTATTGTTCTGGTATAGTTCTTGAAAAATCTTGACTTGCGCTCTATTTTTAACTATTCTAAAAGTCAGTCTTATCTATCTACAATGATATGAGGAAACTCCTTTTCTATGCATCCCTATCATGAAGACTCATTCCTTTCTGTCATGTAACTCCTTGTTTCCCTTTGGTCACTTTGCATACTCAACTGTCCTTTACTTTTTATGATCTAAAAATATGCTCTTATCTTTGCTCTCGAGGTAAATGTCCTACAACTCCTTCTATACACAACCCTATGGACTACTACTCATTTTATTGAAGAATCATCCTTGTTTTCCATAAAAAACATGTTGACTATCATGAATGGATTGTCGCCATATTTATTTCTATTTCATGTTGATAAGATGATAGTAAGACAAAATGAAGTATCTATATAAACATCATTTGTCATGACAATACTTTGTGGATGGTTTCATGAATGTCTATTGTTAGGGTACCTATTTTGAACAATAGAGTTTTTATAGGCTATGGAAGTGGGATTTCATCCCTTTTCTCTTTTAAGACACCTTGACACACTTGCCTGCTCATAGGATGGCTACCATACCCTTTTGGGTATATGGACTTTGTTGACCTTATATGTAATGCCACTTTTCCTCCTAAAGTAGTTTAAGTGTTAGTAATGGATTTTATATACCAAATATTAGAATTAAGGTAATTTACAAGATGTTTTATTACTAAAATGATGTAAATAACTAATATAGATTAGCCAATGTAACTATAATATGCAATACTTAGAAAAGGATTCTAAAGTATTATAATTAATATAGTAAATTGAATAACACATCCATATGATTTACATAGATTAACATCAAAATCATATAAACAATATTACCAATATATAGTAGCATTAATATTTTTTAATAATTATTTGAATAACAACACTTGGAAAGGCCACTCTCACCCTAGGAAGATGACAGTGGTATCGACTCTTGCTATGGAACAATCTAGAAGGAACCAATTCCTCTTAGAAGACATCACACTATTTCACTCTACATAAGTGTTGGTTCCTGAAGAACAATGCTCAACAAGTGAAAACCAAGCCCTAGCTAGGACCATCCCGGTTGTACGTTGTACCCCAAGTTGGACACAATCTGTGTGCCCCCTTCTCCTGATGTACATAGCTCACCAACTACTTTCTTCTTCCTTGAATTTTCTCCATGACTTCCCAAGTATCACATAAATACTTTATATAAGCCTTAAGGCGTGGTTTCCAAACCATCACACCCTATCACAAAGATTGTCTTTTAATAATTATTTAAATAAATAAACTATTCTTCCATCTTTTAAATGAGTTTTTATACATATTCTTTATTAATATCTTTATTTAACCAAAGGATCATAATATCCTTTATTTTTATATCTCCTTTTTAATTCTAAAGGGCTATCTCATATTTTTCCTTTCTCTTGGGGGAAAAATTCACATAACATTTATCCCCTTGTGATTGATGCCATTAGTAGCATGAGATGCATCTACATCACAACTCAAAAAACACATAATCAATAATTGAAGAAACTACTATTGAATGATCTATTCTTCATAATGTTTCTATATATATTTATTTCATCTACATCCCTTTCTTCTTTTAATTCATAGATCTCTCTCTTTTTTAATTTTATTGTAAATTAACAAGTAATTTCAAGAGAATCATTTTTCTAGTCAAAATTGAGACATAAAATATATACATATCAGGAATTTACAATCAAAGAACTAATGTTATTATATATGTTAATCACATATATTTCAACTTTATAAAATTTTCTCTCATGTAACCCTTTAACTTTAATATAAATGCTTTAATTGTAAGGAAGCTAAGGTAGCATAATAACTTCCTACACTAATCTTGAGAGGATAATGTTGCAAAATTTTTACAGATCTTTAACAGTTACAAAAACTAAAACAGAAATAAACACAAATATCATGCATACCACAACAACACAATGATTTACATGGGGAAAACCCTTTCAGGAGAAAAATCCCACACTCCAAATGTCACCCAATATATTATTTAGAAATCACAAATATTACAATATACTTGTAGAGCAAGCTTCTCACAAGAGTATCACAACTCAAAGATCCAAAGGCAACACAACCGCTATTAGACTCTCATAATACATCGCAATACACAGTCGTAATACAATACCCTCATAAAATAGGGTTGCCTTCTAGGGAAAATCAAGCTAATAAAATATCGATTGTCAAATATGAGACATAATGATAAACTTTCCAGATTTACAATAATAAAATATAAATAAAATTTTCCTTTCAGGGGCACTGCCCTCGAGCCCCTACTAGGGCACGTTTCCCCTAGACCTTAGCTAGGGGGATGATCCCCCTAGACCCCTCATGGGGGGGATCCCCCACACCCCCCGTTGTTGTCGGATGAATAGTACCTTATGTAATTGCAAGGTTGAGACACATTTTCTCAATAAATCTCCCACTTGTCAAACACCTTGCAAGGACAACAGAAGGGAGTCATCATCATCTCTTAATTGCCAAGGGCCAAAAGGCCCATAGTCTTTGAACACCATCTGAACCTCTTTGTGCTCAAAGGCTTAGTTAAAGAATCAACAACATTCATCAAAGTCTCTACCTTAACCAGCTTCACCTTGCCATATACTCTACTTAAGTAGTGGATAAAGCAACCACAACCTATCACTTACTCACCCAACTAATTGCACCACCAAATAAAGTAAACACATAAGCATTGGTGGATCTTTTGCTATCAACATCACCTAGCTAGTCTGAATCCACATAACCATGAATATCAAGGGAAATCTCATCTTCAGTCATATTGTTGTGATAATATAAGGAATAATCTAAGGTACCATGCAAACATCTGAAGACTCTTTTAACTACATCCCAATGAACTCTACCAGGATTAGACATATATCTGGAAATAACTCCCACTTCTTGGGAAATGTTTGGTCTAGTACAAACCATAACATGCATCAAACTTCCAACTGCACTCTAGTAAGGCACTTTTCTCATGTTCTCCATCTTTGATGGGGATGTTGGACAATCTAAAATAGATAACTTTGTTCTAGTTGAAATAGGAACACACAATGGTCTACAATCCTGCATATCAAACCTCTATAAAATTGAATTGACATACTTACTTTGGCCAAGCCATAGCTTTCTCTTCAATATATCTCTTCTAATTTCCATCCCAAGAATATGTTTAGCTACACCAAGATCTTTCATTTCAAACTTAGGATCAAATTGAGATTTCAGTTCTGAAATCATACCTTTCCCTTTACCAATGAATAATATATCATCAACATATAATGCAATAAATAGGAAAAGATCACCATTAGTTTTATAATAAACATGATGATCTACTTTAGAATGCTCAAATCCCAAACTCAACACATATGTATCAAATTTTTGGTACTACATCCTAGGACTCTATTTTAAACCATACAAAGATTTCTTCAATTTGCAAACCAATTTACTTTTACCTTTCACCACATAGTGCTTTGGCTATGTCATATAAATATCCTCCTCCAAGTCACCATGAAGGAAAAAAGTTTTCACATCCATTTTCTCAACCTCTAAATCATAAGCAGCAACAATAGAAAGCAAAAATCTAATGGATGATATTTTTGCAACAGGAGAAAATATCTCACCATAATCAACACCCTCAAATTGAGAGTAACCTTTGCAACCAATAGGTTTTCGTCCTTCAGGCAATGGTACAAGATCCCATGTATCATTATTTTTCAAAGTTGTCATTTCTTCATCCATAACAATCTTCCAGGATTTTGCATCATTCATACCTAATGCCTCTTCTATTGATTTGGGATCATCCATGTTAGTATTCAAAGCAAAAATACATCTCCAATCATCAAGTGAATACCCTTTAGTTGGTTGTCTATGCCTTGTAGACCTACGAAAAAGTAGAGTTGGAGGTTCTTCCTACTATTCTGAAGATTCAAAGCTAGATGAGCTCTCCTCGACTTATTTTCTATCCATAGGCCTTGATTCAACTTTCTCAGGTGTAGAAGGAAATTGAATCACATATTCCTATTTACTTTGTTTTGGCTGCAATGTAACAGAATAAGGCTTAGTTTCTCTAAAAATAACACTTCTACTATGTATTACCTTATGTGCAACATGATCCCAAAGCTTGTATCCTTTCACACCATAACTATATCTGATGAAAATACATTTCACAACCTTGTTCTCCAACTTTGTTCGCTTCTCCTTTGACACATGTGCATATGCCTCACAACCAAAAACTCTATGATGTCTTAATGAAGTCTTGCAACCTGACCATGCTCTATAGGTATCTTATCAACAAGAGATAATGTTGGAGACCTGTTAATCAAGTAAAAACTAGTGGAAACAACTTCAACCCAAAACCTTTGTTCTAGACCAACACCACTCAACACACTCCCAGTCTTCTCCATCAGTTTCTTGTTCATTCTTTTTGCAACTCCATTCTATTGTGGAGAATACAGAGTTGTCTTTTGTCTATGAATACCACAATTTTTATAGAATCTATCAAAATAATTAAAGAAAAAATCACTTCCATTATTAGTCCTCAAACATTTTATTTTCTTTCTAGTCTGCAACTCAACCAAATGTTGCTTTAAATTCTTTAAATCGGCTGAAAACTTCAGATTTACTCTTTAGAAAATATACCCATGTCCTTCTACTGTAATCATCAATAAATGAAACATAATATGTGGATTTACTAATTGAAGGAACATCTACAGGACCAAACACATCAGAATGAATAAGATCCAAACACCACAAGATTTATGAGAACTCGAGTAAAACCAAACACAGTCTTGTTTTCCATAAATGCAATTCTCACAGAAATCAAATTTAAGATTACAATTAGACAAACCTTCAACAAGGTTTTTAATTTTCAAGGTCCTTAGACCCTTTTCTCCAATGTGGCCAAGTCTTTCCAGTGCCATAACATAGTTTTCTTCTTAGGTAACTTTGATTCAGAAGAAAGAGCACCCTTGGGTACCCAAAAGACATGACCATCTACTGAAGGTGAAACCCTCACTTCTTCCACATACATGCTTTTCATAGAAGTACTATTGCACTCAACAATGCATGCAACAAGCTTGTACAACGTGCCATATCTAACACCTATAGCAATCACCATAGCACCTTTGACCATCTTACATCCTGCATTAGAAAATACTACCTGCACACCTACATCTATTAGTTTTCTCACAGGTAAAATTTTTTGTGCTAAACCAGGGATATGCAACACACCATTAATCCTTTTCATTCTACCATCAGGAAACTTGATTTTAACTTTACCATGGCCAACAATGTCTAAATGAGAATCATCACCCAAGTACACCTTACCTCCATCAAATTCTTCATATTCAGAAAACTAATCTCTATTAAAGGTCATATGGAAAGATGCACCTAAGTCAACTAACCATGCATTATTACCCGCACGAGTTTCTATTTAGCTGCAATGAATGCTTCACCATCTTCCTTCTTAGACTCAGAATCAAAATCAAATTTCTTATTTTTCTTCTTCTTTTCTTCTTTGTAGTCCTTGCGAACATGTCCAAGCTTACCGTAGTTCCAACAAATAACTTTGGACTTTCTAGGAGACTTAGATCTCCCCTTAGACTTGGATTTGTCATGCTTCTCATGCTTCTCATTCTTCTTTCCTTTTTATCTTAGGTCTCCCACAAAAATTCAGGTCCTCCTTGGCACTGATGCATACCTTCCTCCTCATCTCTTCAGAAAGAAAACAACCCACCACATCTTTAGTATTCAATATAACAAAAGTACTCCTAATAGCCATAACAAGAGAATCCCATGAATCAGGCAAAGAACAAAGCAAGATCTGACATTTCTCTTCCTCATCCATTTTGACACCAACTAATGCCAATTGAGCCACCAACATATTGAATGCTTCTAGTTGTTCTATAATTCGTCCACCCTCTTCTATTCTCAAGGGATACAATTTCTTCCTCAAGAAAATCTTGTTCACTGAGGATTTGGCTTAATACATCTCACCAAGCTTCTTCCATAGTTTTTGTGCAGAGGTCTCTTCATGGACATTGATTAAAATAGAGTTTACCAAGCACAATCTGATTAGACCCTTGGATTTATGGTCCACAACATCATATTGAGCAGCTTGAGTAGGATCTGCAGGCCTTGAAATATTCTCATCAATAGCATCCCATAGATCTTGATCTATCAACAAATCCTCCATCCTCAACTTCCACATTTCAAAATTATTTCTAGAAAATTTATCCATCTCTATTCTCCCTAATGAAGTTGCCATTTGAAAATTCTTGCAACAAGATCACAAAGTGTCTTTTTCACAAGCTCCCACTCAAATATGGATTAGTTTAAAAAACTCAACAACCCACAATTGAAACCAAAGGTGATCAGACTCTGATACCACTTGTAAGCAAGCTAAGGTAGAAAAACTTCTTCCTACACTAATCTTGAGAGGAGAATAATGCAAAATTTTTACAGATCTTTAACAATTACATAAACTTAAATAGAAATAAACATAAATATCATGCATACCACAACACAATGATTTACGTGGGGAAAACCATTTTGGGAGAAAAACCCTATACTCCAAAAGTCGCCCAATATATTATTTAGAAATCATAAAGATTACAATATACTTGCAAAGCAAGCTTCTCACATGAGTATCACCACTCAGAGATCCAAAGGCAACACAACCACTATCAGGCTCTCATAATACATCAAAATACACAACTGTAATACAATGTCGTCATAAAATAGGGTTGCCTTCTAGGGAAAATCAATCTAATAAAATATCAGTCGTCGGATATGAGACATAATGATGAACGGTCTAGATTTACAATAATAAAATATAAATAAAATTTTCCTTTCAAGGGTGTTGCCCCCAAGCCCCTGCTAGGGTGTGCTGCCCCTGGACCCTAGCCACGGGGATGATCCCTTTGGACCCCTCAAGGGGGGGGATCCCCCCACACCCACCCCCCCATCGTCATCGACTAAATGGTAACTTATGTATCAACAATACCTTATGTAATTGCAAGGTTGAGACACATTTTCTCAACATTAATCACTTACATGAATTTTCAATAGTAAATTTATAAAACTTTATTATGATTTGGCATAACATTTACCTAGTGAATGTCATGCATATCCCATACTATATAGTCACTTATTATTGAACTATATATAATCTATATACTCAAAATATATTCTAATACGATAATCATGCACTCCAAACTACATGTGTATCTTCTTTTCCTATATAATACTTTATAAGATACATGTACAAAGTTATTGGGTTGATCAAGTCCAATAAAAAAGTACAATTGAAAAAAACATGATAATCTTTCTAAACATCTTAATATGAGTATAAAAATAATAAATCATTAACATGCATAGATCATTTCATAGAGAAAAAATAAAACTAATCTTTCATTCAGTTTAACTAGAGTGCACCTACCTAGAATATAAACTAGATCTTAACTAGAATGCACTCAGTTTCTATGGCTAACCTGTCCCTTATTATTTCTTAATCTTGTTGAAACATGAAGGCCCATGTTCCATCATATGAGACTTACTCAAAAAATTATTTCTTTATATCTTTTTTCATATAAGGAGGTTCATCACAAGAAAGTTCCACAATAGTGATCCTGAGAGACCATATAAAATTCTTTTGTTGGGCTTCATCTTTCATTCACAAATGTAGTCCAATTTTTTTCAATTTGACAGTGACAACATTATCTATAAAAGTGTGATTACACCTGCAATCTTTATTATATAAATGAATTATGACTTGTGAAGATAAGTCAAGACCTTCACTACATCTTTTAATATTATTGCAACTATAGACACTTCAAATGGACATCATCAAATAATTTTTTTAATATATTTGGTCAATCTAACCCACATATATAGCATAAGTATACATAACCATGTTCACACCATGAAAGAACAATGAGTATTTTTAAAATTAGAGGTGGTTTCTCCCCTTGTAAAAATTTGACATGTTCCCATGTCTAAGGCTAAGAGAACCAAACAGTTTTATGTCATATAAAATATTATGTTATTTTAACTAATAAGATGATAATTTTCAAATTTTATGATGTGAAAATGATTTTAGAACCTATAGGTAATGGGCCCGCTATGTACTTAATATATATATGTAAGAAGTCATGCTATCAATTTTAAATAACATATCAAACATAGTAAAACCATTTTCTCAAAATAGGCACAAAACTAAATGGAAATTAGTTGACATGGTACTATCTTTATTATGAAGACAACCTCCTTGCATAATAGGGTGCTAGCTAATTCTACAATGAGTAGGTCAAAACTAACTTGGTTTGACAAACATATTATAGCAAGGCTAAAGAAGGATGTTTTTTATTTTGTTTTTAGCAAATTCATCTTTTGATATTGTATTTTGTAGTTTGAGTCTTCTTAATTTAAAACAAATCTCTACCAAAATCTGAATTCAATGTATTCACCCTTTTTATTGAATAGGATGATCCATGTGACATATTGTTGGTATAATTAGTCTATTTTTCTTCCAACATCTATATGTTATCAAAACATAGAAACAAGAGACGATTTTACAATTTCAAAGTCTAGTTATTTTTCAATCAAACTCAATAATGCTTAATTAGATGTGTATGACATTATAGTTTAAAAATATTAAAATTCTATAAGTGATTTATTGATGACCAATATATAATTAATGATAAGTCTAGTCATATTTCAACTTGCTCCTATTTCTTTATGAACTACAATGATTAAAATACTAAAAAGATAAAAAAACACAATCTATTACAGAGAGGTTTGAAATGCTAAAGCATAATTATTTGAACATTTTGAAACCTTCTAAATTGTTTGATACCAAATAATCCTCAACCATCATTCTTCAACAAAAAAGAGCATTCTAGGTCGAGAAATATAAGACCCTAACAATGTTTAGAACAATTCTATAACAAGGGAATTTGATTTGGTCCTACATTTTTTATTCAAACACAATTGAGCTGATTTCATACAATTGTCCATCATAATGTATGAGCAAGGGGTAAATTGGCAGCTTTAAAAGTAATAGTTATAATTATCCAAATCAGTCACCATGTTAATCAATGTCTCCAAAAAAATATTAATGCCAATAACCCTGCTTTCCTCAATTTATTACAAATCAATTCACAATTGATGAATATCTCCAGAACATAGCTAGATGCAAAATACAAGAGGATAGTTGGTGTAATTATTCTAATTACCCCTTTTGTTTTGATTTTCTAGTTTCTCTTGGACAGCCAACATTTAACGATTTGAATATTTGACCTCCCATTTTATCCAATTTAGATGTTTTATCACAATTGATTTCACTTTGTTTAAGTTTTCAAATTTATCCCTACTTTCACCAAGTATTAAATTCTTTCATTAAATTCTAATTTTATATCCAATGATCGTATTATTTGATTTTGCATTTTTTTTTCTTACCTAATGACTATTCTAGACATGATATGGAATTATAATTAATTTTATCAATATTTTAAATCCATGTTTTCCTTAGTATTTCAAGAATCCATACTCGACATCCTTTTATATGTCAAATTTTAATAATAAAAAAATCATACAATTTTGGCTTGTCTAACTTCTCTTATTAACTAGACTTGATATAAACATTGATGTTCAGGTTTTATCAAAATTCTAATGTGAACGGATTTGGCACTCGGTTTTCATCGTGTAACAACGCGAGTCATTGTGATATTGCTATTAAGATTCAATCATATAATTTTAGAGTCAAACTCATTGACCCATGTTTCATAAATCATGCTTTAAAGAGACACAAAAGAAGGGAAACTTTCAAATGACACCCCCTTCGCCCCGCCCCTCTCCCACGTTCTCCAATCCTCCAATCCATAGCTAAAATAGTCACTACATTGATTAGTCTGTCCAAATAAAGTGAGCTTAGACTAAAGAGTGTAGCTCAATAACTATGTATTCAAGTGGAATTTCCATACCTCAATGTAGATGCATTTGTATATGTCTGAGAAGATGGATAGCAATGATACCAAATCCCAATGGAACAAGCAGCTCCGCTGACTCATGTTAGCAATGTGTTTCATACAACACCACAGTTGGGAGTTGCGACCATAATCACATGTGATGTATCAGAAGTGAGGAAGTCGGTCACTAAAGAGTTGGCAAGACTCAACACAAATACAATGGAGAGATAAAATGGCAGAATTATCAGTCGAGTAACTTCCCTATATAGTGATCATTACGATAAATGATGTATTCAATCAAGGGTCTCGAGTGGGAACTCAATCAACATGAGTACTTGCATTTTATTTTTATTTTTATTTTACCTCTTGAGTGAAAGTGGTTCGATGATGCATGATCGAATCCTTGTACAGAAAAAAATGATAATCTCAACTCTCTAGCAAATCCAAAGGCTAAGAAATGGTCTGTCACCTTCCCAAGATGGTCTGAGAAAGAACCTATCCTCTTTGATTTTGCTGGGTTAGATAGATTACTCTATAACATATCTCAATATGATGGTGAATAACATACTGGTCAGCCATTACTAACGGTTAGAATCAGAAGTAATTATAACATTGAAAGGAATTCACATCATCTTTGTTTGGAGAACAGATTGGCCTATCGATAATAAATCATAGTTAATTCAACCATCCCTTTTAAATATTTAACTGGTCTAAAAGAAAAAGTGTAAGATGTCAAATCTCTTATAGATTTGAGAATCAATCCATGTTGAAATTTGGTCTAATAAGTTTGTAATAAGTGTTTCATTATTTTAGATTTGTTAAAAAAAATAGTTCTATTAGAACAAATCTATTTCATTAGATGTTTAAAATAACTAATTGATTCTTTATGAGAATATGTGTTAAAGAGCTTTCATTAATATATCTGATGTTTATGTAGTTTGTTAGATACTTTTCAACATATTTCCTTATTAATAACAATGAAAGATATTTTCAACTTTCAAGTGCTAATTACATATATATGTACACACACTATATTGAATACTTCTGTGAAGAATAATAGTATCATTCTCTTATATCTTTGTAAACAAAAAAATTCAAAATAAATGTAAAATCAAACATTCTATATATTAGAGACTTAATAACCCAATATATCCAACATAGTAATGGTTAACATAAATTATTATACTAAGAGTATCCCTCATTCATTTTCTATTGAAAATTCTTCTACATAAGTGACTAGTATAGTCTATTTGGCTATGATACCAAATGTAATGTCACTTTTCCTCCTAAGTAGTTTAAGTGTTAGCAATAGATTTTATATACCAAATGTTAGAATCAAGGTAATTTACAAGATGTAATATTACTAAAATGATGTAAATAAATAATATAGATTAACCAATGTAACCATAATATGTAATACTTAGACAAGGATGCTAAAGTATTATAATTAACATAGTAAATTGAATAACACATCCATATAATTCACATAGATTAACATTAAAATCATATAAATAATAGTACCAATATATATAGTAGCATCAATAGTTTTTTAATACTTATCTAAATAACAACACTTGGAAAAGCCACTCTCACTCTAGGAAGATGGTAGTGGTATCAATGCTTGCTATGGAAAAATATAGGAGGAACCAGTTCCTTTCGGAACACAACGCACTATTACGCTCTACACAAGTGTTGGTTCCCGAAGAACAATGATCAACACAAGTGCAAACCAAGCCCTGGCTAAGATCGTCCTAGTGTACGGTGTACCTTGAGTTGGACACACTCTGTGTGCCCCCTTCTCCTAATGTCCATAGCTCACCAACCACTTTCTTCTTCCTTGAATTTTCTCCATGACTTTTCAAGTCTCACATAAATGCTTTATATAAGCCTTAAGGTGTGGTTTCCAAACCATCACATCCTTTCACAAAGGTTGCCTTTTAATAATTATTCTTCCATCTTTTAAATGAGTTTTTATACATATTCTTTATTAATAATTTTTTTAACCAAAGGATCATAATATCCTTTATTTTTATATCTCCCTTTTAATTCTAAAGGGTTATCTCATAGTTTTCCTTTCTCTTGGGGAAAAAAGTCACATAGCATTATAACTACCCTTTTCCTAGCAAATATCATAAGCATAAACTGTAAGCAACCAATGGTTTCTTTTTTGGTTCCATGATACTAAAACAACAAATGATAACTGATTCAAAGAAACCAAAACCTCACATAGTATATGTGTAAAATGAGCTCTACACAATGTCTATCTTCCTAGTTAAGATTTTATAGTTTCTATAGGAGCTCATTGGATGATACAAAGGCTGCTCAAGCATTTTGAGACCCTCAAACTTCATGAACATTCAAAATATTACTTTATAACAGTTCACTACATAACTTGAGATAAAACTCTCTTCTTGAATGTCATTCTTCATCTGTTGTTCCTTAACTACGCTAATATATAAACTAACATGAAATTCCCTATATATAAATGAAGTTTAAATGTCATGCATGATATTTTATGTTCCTCATGATGAATAAGGCATCTCTTCTTGAAAAAACAAGGATTAAAACATAATAGAGCAATGGACCTACTTCTTCTTTGCCCTCTCTAACACGTGGAAACAACTCCTAAGATCTCTCTCTTTGTGCAATCTGCCAAAAACCTTCTCAGGCTTCCAACAACATGCCATTACTCCTCCAATTGTGGATGCAACATGCTCTTGAAGCTCTGACTCCTTCAGGTAGAAACCACTAGGTGTTGGTCTCTCTCTATCTTCATGGAGGACACTTTCTAATAGCCAACACAAAAAACCCTAAGTTTTCTTCCTGCTACATGGATGTGTTACACCCCATTTCATAGTTACTAAGTTATTTTTAGCTTCAAGAGTGAAAATGTTGATAAATACAAAATTTGACTTTAATATGTTTAGTAGGAGAATAGAATACTAAAATATGCATTAAGATGTTATTCCTTTTAAAGGAGTGATTATGTTTATATTGATGAAATGAGATGAAAGAGTATGTATTGCAATGTGAATATCCTAGTGCTTTGACGATGCAAATATTTTGGATTTCATGTGAAATTTTAACTACTATTGCAAAGTGTAAAGTTGGATGCAAGAAAAGTAACAAGCCTCTTGAAGAGAGTGGAAGTATCACTCAGGGAGAATAACTTGGTTTGGTAACCTTTGATAAAAGACCTAAACTGAGCTTTCACACACACACTTCTAGTTTGGTCAAGTTAGGATAATTGTTGGGAAATATTAAGTTATCTTTAGTTCTTTTTGAGTTTGTGAATGTTCTTGCTTAGGAGTCTAAGTGTTGAGTCTCTTTGAAATGTGTGAATTCTTCCTTATGTGTTTATACTTGAACGATGAGATATATATACTTTGTATATATATATGCATTGATCGATAAGATTGTGAATATATGTGTGATTTAATGTGATTATTGAAATAGCGATATATTGATATATATGTGTATATAATTATGTTACCATAAATTAATTATATATATATATCAGTTTATATTGTGAATCAATTATTATAATGAGAATTGATTGATAGAAATCGATGAAGTTATATCGATTATTATAATATGTTTGAAAGGCCATTATGGGCCGATTTGGGTGAGCCATGTGGTGGCAATAAAATCTACTTAAAATATGAAATATTTTGGAAGTAATTGTTATATTATAAAGAAAACATGGCTCTTATATAGTGCACTGCCATATACAATAAAATGGCTAAACCATAGACTTGTGCATAAACAAAGCATTGCCATGAATAATGTAATGGCCAAGTAATGATCCGCTCATATATGGTATAAAGCACAAAAATTAGGGTGATAGCGCACAATGCCAAGGCTGTGCATAATTAACTATAACAATGTATAAGTAAATAACATGTGTAAAAATAGGCAGTGTTGTTTTATGTGCGTGGGTATTAAGCCAACTAGTACCTGTGAGTAACATGCAAGAAAAAGTCAAATGTAATGAGGCAATAATAATTTGAGGCGTATAAAGGAACTTTGACTCAGTCTTCTAACTGAATAGCAACCCAAATGATAGCCC